>WNWK01054269.1:0-11609 GCA_009830355.1 Cherax destructor
TGGCTCTCCTTGCACTTCACCATGGCATGTCAGTTGCTCTACTTGCACTTCACCATGGCATGTCAGTGGCTCTACTTGCACTTCACCATGGCATGTCAGTGGCTCTCCCTGCACTTCACCATGACATTTCAGTGGCTCTCCTTGCACTTCACCATGGCATGTCAGTGGCTCTCCTTGCACTTCACCATGGCATGTCAGTGGCTCTCCTTGCACTTCACCATGGCATGTCAGTGGCTCTCCTTGCACTTCACCATGGCATGTCAGTGGCTCTCCTTGCACTTCACCATGGCATGTCAGTGGCTCTCCTTGCACTTCACCATGGCATGTCAGTGGCTCTCCTTGCACTTCACCATGGCATGTCAGTGGCTCTCCTTGCACTTCACCATGGCATGTCAGTGGCTCTCCTGCACTTCACCATGGCATGTCAGTGGCTCTCCTTGCACTTCACCATGGCATGTCAGTGGCTCTCCTTGCACTTCACCATGGCATGTCAGTGGCTCTCCTTGCACTTCTCCATGGCATGTCAGTGGCTCTCCTTGCACTTCACCATGGCATGTCAGTGGCTCTCTTTGCACTTCAGTTTATGATTGTAACTACAAATATCTATGTATAATTGCAAAGAAATAAATAAATAATAATAATTTACTATATGTAATTTGTAATATAGATTAAGAACTAGTATTAAGTCTGCCCGAAATGCCTAGCATGCCTGGGCATGCTAGGCCCAGGCATGCTAGGCATGCTTACGGCCATCTTTGTAATTATTGTCTTTAAATGTAAAACACACATTGTAATTTTTTACAGATAAATAAATCATCTTGAATGTTGAAGGTGTTCTCCCAGCAAGGCAGAGTTGGCAATGTGTAACTGTAAACAAACTGCCTCAGTTTCAGACATTTGTTATGCAATCTATACCCATCCTATGGGTGATAATCAAAATATTACGGAGGCCCCTGGCTGTCTATAAACCCCTGGCTGTTTTATGGACCCCTGGCTGTTTTATAGTCCCATAGTTGTCTTATAGATCCCTGGCTGTCTCCAAGAGAGGAGCTGGATGGATACATAAAGTCAGTACCTGAGCAACCGGGCCGTGGTTCATACGTCGGATTGTGTACGGCCGGTAGTAACAGTCTGGTTGATCAGGCCCTGATCCACCGCGAGACCTGGTCATAGACCAGACCGCGGGAACAGTGACCCCAGGAGCACCCTCCAGGTAGGTAGGCACATAATGGGTACAGGGTCTGGACTGCAAAATTTAAGTGGTAATAAACTATTTACAAATTTATATCTGCTTACAATCATCATGAGTTATTTATGCAGACGTGAATTAGGTCATAAAAATTTTACAGAAATATTACCTAATATTTTAGTAATGTTTGCTTAAACTTACGTTGAGTAAATGATACGCGTTGCATAGCGCATCTCGCTGTGGCAGGAAGAACTGGTCACTCAACTATGTCTCGCTGTGGCAGGAAGAACTGGTCACTCAACTATGTCTCGCTGTGGCAGGAAGAACTGGTCACTCAACTATGTCTCGTTGAGGCAGGAAGAACTGGTCACTCAACTATGTCTCGTTGTGGCAGGAAGAACTGGTCACTCAACTATGTCTCGTTGTGGCAGGAAGAAGCAAGATCGCCACCCATCTTGATACCCATCAATTGCACAACCCAGGGCAGCATGGGTTTAGAGCAGGCCGCTCCTGTCTGTCCCAACTACTGGACCACTACGACAAGGTCCTGGATGCTCTAGAAGATAAACAGAATGCAGATGTTATATACACAGATTTTGCAAAAGCCTTTGATAAGTGTGACCATGGTGTAATAGCACACAAAATGCGTGATAAAGGAATAACAGGAAAAGTTGGTAGATGGATTTATAATTTCCTAACAAGTAGAACACAAAGAGTAGTAGTCAACAGAGTAAAGTCTGAGGCAGCTACTGTGAAAAGCTCTGTTAAACAAGGCACAGTACTTTCTCCCATCCTGTTCCTCATCCTCATATCAGACATTGACAGGGATATAAGCCACAGTGCTGTGTCTTCCTTTGCAGATGACACTCGAATCTGTATGACAGTGTCCACCGTTGAAGACACTGCAAGACTCCAAGCAGACATAAACCAAATCTTTAAATGGGCTGCAGAAAACAATATGAAGTTCAATGATGAGAAATTTCAATTACTCAGATACATAAACGTGAAGAAATTAAAATCTCATCGGAGTACAAAACTAATTCCAACCACACAATAGAGCGAAAAACTAATGTCAAAGACCTGGGAGTGATCATGTCAGAGGATCTCACCTTAAAGGACCATAACAATGTAGCAATTGCATCTGCTCGAAAAATGACAGGATGGATAATGAGAACCTTCAAAACCAGGGATGCCAAGCCCATGTTGACACTTTACAGATCGCTTGTTCTATCTAGGCAGGAATATTGCTGCACACTAACTGCACCTTTCAAGGCGGGTGAAATTGCTGACCTTGAAAATGTGCAGAGAACCTTCACCGCACGCATAAGTGCGATAAACCACCTCAACTACTGGGAACGCTTGAAGTTCCTAAACCTGTACTCTCTAGAACGCAGGCGGGAGAGATACATTATTATATACACATGGAAAATTCTCGAGGGCTTAGTACCAAACTTGCACACAAAAATCACTCCCTACGAAAGCAAAAGACTCGGCAGGCGATGTAACATCCCCCCAATGAAGAGCAGGGGTGCCACTAGCACGTTGAGGGACAACACAATAAGTGTCAGGGGCCCAAGATTGTTCAACTGCCTCCCAGCATACATCAGGGGGATTACCAACAAACCCCTGGCGGTCTTCAAGCAGGCACTGGACAGGCACCTCAAGTCGGTACCTGATCAGCCGGGCTGTGGTTCGTACGTTGGACTGCGTGCGGCCAAGAGTAACAGCCTGGTTGATCAGGCTCTGGTCCAACAGGAGGCCTGGTCACAGACCCGCCGCGGGGGCGTTGACCCCTGGAATTCTCTCCAGGTAGACTCAAGGTAGACTCAACTATGTCTCGTTGAGGCAGGGGTCATTCAACGGGAGGGGTATGAGTCATACTATATGTCATACCACGGGCGGGGTATGAGTCATATTACATGTCATACCACGGGCGGGGTATGAGTCATACTACATGTATGAGTCATACTACATATCATACCACGGTCTGGGTATGAGTCATACTACATGTCATACCACGGGCGAGGTATAAGTCATACTACATATACCACGGTCTGGGTATGAGTCATACTACATGTCATACCACGGGCGAGGTATGAGTCATACTACATGTCATACCACGGGCGGTATGAGTCATACTACATGGCATACCACGGGCGGGGTATGAGTCATACTAAATGTCATACCACGGGCGAGGTATGAGTCATACTTCATGGCATACCACGGGCGGGGTATGAGTCATACTCATGTCATACCACGGGCGAGGTATGAGTCATAATATATGTCATACCACGGGCGAGGTATGAGTCATACTACATGTCATACCACGGGCGGTGTATGAGTCATACTACATGGCATACCACGGGCGGGGTATGAGTCATCCCATGTCATACCACGGGCGAGGTATGAGTCATACTACATGTCATACCACGGGCAGTATGAGTCATACCATGTCATACCACGGGCGGGGTATGAGTCATACTACATGGCATACCACGGGCGGGGTATGAGTCATACTACATGACATACCACGGGCGGGGTATGAGTCATACTACATGTCATACCACGGGCGGGGTATGGTCATACTCATGGCATACCACGGGCGGGGTATGAGTCATACTACATGGGATACCACGGGCGGGGTATGAGTCATACTAGATGTCATACCACAGGCGGGGTATGACTCATACTACATGTCATACCACGGGCGAGGTATGAGTCATACTCATGTCATACCACGGGCGAAGTATGAGTCATGCTACATGGCATACCACGGGCGGGGTATGAGTCATACTACATGGGATACCACGGGCGAGGTATGAGTCATAATACATGTCATACCACGGGCGGGGTATGAGTCATACTATATGTCATACCACGGGCGAGGTATGAGTCATACTACATGGCATACCACGGGCGAGGTATGAGTCATACTACATGTCATACCACGGGCGAGGTATGAGTCATACAATATGGCATACCACGGGCGGGGTATGGTCATACTACATGGCATACCACGGGCGGGGTATGAGTCATACTACATGGCATACCACGGGCGAGGTATGAGTCATCCCAAATGTCATACGACGGGCGAGGTATGAGTCATACTACATGGCATACCACGGGCGAGGTATGAGTCATACTACATGGCATACCACGGGCGGAGTGTGAGTCATACTACATGGCATACCACGGGCGGGGTATGAGTCATACTACATGTCATACCACGGGAGAGGTATGAGTCATACTACATGTCATACCACGGGCGAGGTATGAGTCATACTACATGGCATACCACGGGCGGGGTATGAGTCATAAGAACATAAGAACATAAAAAAGAAGGAACACTGCAGCAGGCCTACTGGCCCATGCGAGGCAGGTCCAAGTCTCCCACCGGCTTAAGCCAATGCCCCGACCCAGCCAGGTCAGGTTACATTCACTTAAGGAAGGAGCACGGCATCTGACCTAGTAGCACAAACTAGTCAGGTACAACTCACACCCACCCGCACCCACTCATATATTTATCTAGCCTATTTTTAAAACTACACAACGTTTTAGCCTCTATAACTGTACTCGAGTTTGTTCCACCCATCGACAACTCTATTACCAAACCAATGCTTTCCTATATCCCTTCTGAATCTGAATTTATCCAACTTAAAGCCATTGCTGCGAGTCCTGTCAATACAAAATATTTTTAGCACGCTATTTACATCCCCTTTATTTATTCCTGTTTTCCATTTATATACCTCAATCATATCCCCCTAATTCTACGCCTTTCTAGAGAGTGCAGATTCAGGGCCCTCAGTCTATCCTCATAGGGAAGATTTCTGATACATGGAATCAACTTAGTCATCCTCCTTTGTACATTTTCCAGAGCATTTATATCCATTCTGTAATACGGTGACCAAAACTGTGCAGCATAATCTAGATGAGGCCTAACCAAGGATATATAGAGTTGAAGAACAACCTGAGGACTCCTATTATTTATGCTTCTTTATATGAAGCCAAGGATTCTGTTTGCTTTATTGCGAACACTTATGCACTGCTGTCTTGGTTTTAGATTACTGCTAACCAGAACTCCTAAATCCTTTTCGCAATCAGTAGTATTAAGATCTACATTATTTAGTTTATATGTGGCATGGTTATTGTCCTGTCCAATATTTAGAACTTTGCATTTATCTATATTAAACTGCATCTGCCACTTCTCCGACCACTGCATCAGTCTATTCAAATCTTCCTGTAGTGCTCTAATGTCCTCATTTGAATGAATTGGACGGCCTATTTTGGTGTCATCGGCAAACTTGCTTATGTCGCTATTTATTCCCTCATCTATGTCGTTTATGTAGATTGTGAACAACAAGGGGCCCAATACTGACCCCTGTTGAACACCACTTGTGACGCTTCCCCACTCTGATTTCTCCCCATTTATGCAAATCTCTGCTGCCTATTTGTCAACCCCTGCCTCTATCCAGGAAAAAATTTCTCCTCCTATTCCGTGTGCCTTAATTTTCCTCAATAGTCTCTGATGTGGGACTCTATCAAAAGCCTTACTGAAGTCCATATACACAATATCATATTCATTACCATGATCTACCTCCTCAAATACCTTAGTGAAAAAGTTATTAAATTTGTAAGGCAGGAACGCCCTTTGAAAACCGTGCTGAGATTCGTTGATTAATTTATGCTTTTCAAGATGGCTGCGAATTGCCTCGGCAATTATTGATTCCATAAATTTTCCCACTATGGAGGTTAGGCTTATTGGTCTATAGTTCGAAGCTAAGGACCTGTCTCCTGCTTTGAAAATAGGTATTACATTTGCAATTTTCCACTTATCTGGCACCATGCCAGTTTGCAGTGATATGTTGAAAAGATTAGCCATAGGTTTGCTAAGCTCCTTTTACATTCCTTTAGAACCCTTGATACAGTTCATCAGGGCCGGGGGTTTTTTAGGTTTTAATTTATTTATTTGACTAAGGACCATGTTTTTTGGGGTGACCCTGACTTAAAAGTTTACTATCGTCCTGGTCTACAAATTTTTTTATTTCTGGAATATCGCTAGTATCTTGTTTTTAAAAAAATGGAAAGAAGAAGGAAAAATTTACACTTTTTCCTTATCCCCGACGGTGAGCTGACCTGAGTTTTTTTTGGGGGGCATACTACATGGCATACCACGGGCGGGGTATGAGTCATACCATATTATACCAGGGGCGGGGATGAGTCATATCATTTATACCACGGGCGAGGTATGAGTCATCCCACATGTCATACCACGGGCGAGGTATGAGTCATCCCCAAAGTCATCCCAAAGGGGGAGGGAGTCAAAATTAAAGTCATACCACGGGGGGGGATGAGTCATATTTGGGGGCATACCACGGGGGGAGGGGGAGCCATACCATGGCATACCAGGGGGGGAGGTATGAGTCATACTAAAGGCATACCAGGGGCGAGGGAGTCATACTACATGGCATCCCCGGGGGGGGTATGAGTCATACTACATGTCATACCACGGGGGATAGGAGTCAACTACGGTACCACGGGGGAGGTATGAGTCATACAAAAGTCATACCACGGGGGAAGTATGAGTCATAATACAGGGGCATACCACGGGCGAGGTATGAGTCATACTACAGTCATACCACGGACGAGGTATGAGTCATCCCACATGTTTTTCCCCGGGGGAGGGAGTCATACCAGGCATACCAGGGGCGAGGTATGATTTTATACTACATGTCATACCACGGGCGGGGGGAAGATTATTTAAAACAAAACCCCGGGGGGGGTATGAGTCATCCCACATGTCATACCACGGGCGAGGTATGAGTCTTTAAACAGGCCCCTCCCCACGCAAACCCCAATAAAAAAACATGGGGAAAAGATAAGACACAACATAATAAGGGGGCGGGGGGGACAAGCCCTTTTTAACTGCCCCCCCGCGTACATAATGGAGATCACCAATAGACCCCTGGCTGTTTTTCAAGAAGGTGGGGACGGGGAACCCCAAAAAATCGGGGCCCGGACCACCCGGGGCCCGGGGTTGTACGTCGGTTTGCGTGCCGCCCGCAGAACAGCCCGGTTGATTAGGGGGCCCGATCGACCAGGAGGTCTGGTCACAGACCGAGCCGCGGGGGCGTTTTCCCCCAAACCCCCTCCAGGTATAATCCAGGGCTCAAGTCCCTAACCGGTTTCTCTGGGGAAAAACCCTTTATAAATGTTACCTTGGGGGGGCATTCAGAGTGTAGACTAATATGGAAAAAAACTTTACATAAACATGGTGACTTGAACATTTTTGGGAGTGTGTTGCACAGTCATGGTGACTTGCAAAACTGTGCAGGGGTTTTTATCAGTCAAGGGACTTACAACACTTGGCAGGGTGTTTCATCAGTCATGGTGACTTAAACACTGTGGGGGGTTTAAAAAATATGGGGGCTTTCAACACCGTGGCAGGTGTTGCATCAGTCATGGTGACTTTCAAACTTTGGGGGGGGGTGTTCATCAGTCAGGGACTTTCAAAAAATGTGGCAGTGTGTTCCATCAGCCCCCGGGGACTTGGGGGCACTGTGCAGTGTGTTTTTCAGTCATGGGGGATTGGAAAAACTGTGGCAGTGTGTTGCATCAGTCATGGTGACTTAACACTGTGGCAGTGTGTTGCATCAGCCGGGGGGGCCCCTTTTTAAAACTGGGCAGTGTGTTGCATCAGTCATGGTGACTTACAACACTTTGGCAGGGGTTTCATCAGTCATGGTGACTTACAACACTGTCAGTATGTTGCATCAGTTTTGGGGACTTAAAACACTTTCAGGGGTTGAAAAAAATCAAAGGTGACTTGCAAAAACTGTGCAGTGTGTTTAAAAATCAAGGGGCTTTCAACACCGGGAGTGTGTTGCATCAGTCATGGTGACTTACAACACTGTGCAGTGTGTTTTATCAGCCCCCGGGGGGTTACAACACCAGTGTGTTAAACTCATGGTGACTTATAACACTGGGGGGGGATTGCATCAGTCATGGGGACTTCAACCGGGAGGGGTTGCATCAGTCATGGTGACTTTCAACACTGTGGGTGTATTGCATCAGTCATGGTGACTTATAACACTGTGGCAGGGGTTGCATCAGTCATGGTGACTTTTTTAAAACTGTGCAGTGTGTTGCATCAGTCATGGTGACCCTTAAAAAATGTGCAGTGTGTTGCATCAGTCATGGGGATTTTCAACATTTTGGGGGGGGGTGTTGCATCAGTCATGGGACTTACAACACTGTGGCAGTGGTTTCATCAGTCATGGGGACTTCAACACTGTGCAGTGTGTTGCATCAGTCATGGGACTTTTTTAAAACTGTGCAGGGGTTTCATAACTCATGGTGACTTATAACACTGGGGGGTGTTGCATCAGTCATTAATTTTTTAAAACCGTGCAGTGTGTTGCATCAGTCATGGGACTTAAACACTGTGCAGTGTGTTGCATCAGTCATGGTGACTTAAAAAACTTTTGCAGTGTGTTGCATCAGTCATGGTGACTTTCAACACTTTCAAAAATTTTTCATCAGTTATGGTGACTTTTCAACACTTTCAGGGGGGTTGATCAGTCATGGTGACTTACAACACTGTGCAGGTTTATCAGTCATGGTGACTTTCAAAAACTTTTGCAGTGTGTTGCATCAGTCATGGGGGGCTTGCAACACGTGCAGTGTTTTCCCTCAGTCATGGTGACGGAACACTGTGCAGTGTGTTGCATCAGTCATGGGGGTTTTTGCAACACTGTGAGTTTTGCATCAGTCATGGGGGTTTTAAAAACACTGTGCAGTGGGTTGCATCAGTCAGGGTGACTTGCAACACTGTGCAGTGTGTTGCATTAGTTCCCCCTGGCAAAAAAGGAAAATTGAATTGATGGAATAATGTTGCTTAAAATACTAAGCATGCAAACATGCACAAATAATATAAACAATACAACAGGGAACACACGGTATAGTGCCCCGACACCCACGTAATTTTTTTTTGGGATCCACCTGCCCCCTGAGAGTCGAAGGATACATAAAAATTTTTTAATGACACTACTGAATCCATCACCCAGCACACAGGGGGAGTGCAACTGTCGAGTGCAGCAGCAGCAGCAGCAGAAAAGGGATGCAACGGAGGGGGTGGGGGGCAGCAGCAGCACTCACAGAAAGAGGCTTTTTTGAGCTTCCCAGCACTGGGGCCTCCCCAAAGCGGGGGGGGTCGTTTTTGTAGTGCTTGCTGCCTTTGCACCCCCCTGCCCCCCCCCCGCTCCCATCCCCCCTGCCAACCCTTGAGCCCAGTGTAGGGGTCGGGAGAAGGTTTTGCCCTAGTTTCCCCCCCTTTCCCCCCCCGTGGGGGGGAAGGGGGCTGGGCCTTAGGACAGTTTTCCAGAAAAAAAAATACTTGAATTTTCCCATGGAAAAATTTTGGGGCCCGAGACCCCCTGACGGGGGGGGAAAAAAGGGCCCCGGGCCACCTCGGGAAAGAGGCCCCCAAAAGGGATTATACCACGAATCTCAAGGGGGAAATCACCCAGCAATTTTGGGGTCAACATGTGCTGGCACGGAGAGGTGAAGGGGAAAATTTTTCCTAGTAGAAGAAAAGTAGTAGAAATTGTTTGCACCCTTTTCCCCCATAACTCAAGATTGTAGCCCGATATATCATGTAAAATTCATTATCACTGTAATTGTTTAGTTATAAAAAATTTTTAGGCCCCGTCCCTGGCCCCCCTTATGTGGTCTGAAATTTTATTGATTTAAACCCCAAAAGATTATGAAACCCCCCACCAAACCATGGGGGGGGGTATAAAGATATTAAACGCCCCAAAGGAAAAAAAAAGAATTTGTAGGATTTTTGAATAAGTACCAAAAAAAAAGGGAGAAATAAAAAAAATAGTGGTGAAGGACTAATTATCTTGCCTAAAACAAGACACGCAGCAACGCCCCCCTCAATAAGTCATGATTTAGAAAAAGGGGGGATTGAAGCACTGGGGGGAGGGGGGAGAGGAAGCACTTTTGGGGGGGGGGAGAGAGGAAGCACCGGGCTGAGGAGAGAGGGACTGGTTAGGGAGAGTGGGGAAAAATGGTTGAGGAGAGAGTGAAGCACTGGCTGAGGAGAGAGGAAGCACTGGTCTGAGGAGAGAGTGAAGCACTGGTCTGAGGAGAGAGTGGGGACTGGTCTGAGGAGAGAGTGGGCACTTTTTTGAGGAGAGGGGAAGCACTGGTCTGAGGGGGAGGGGAAAAAAATGGTCTGAGGAGAGAGGAAGCACTGGTCTGAGGAGAGAGGAAGCACTTTGGGGGGAGGAGGAGAGGAAGCACTGGGGTTTTTTGGGGGGGAGTAAGCACTGGTCTGGGGGAGAGAGTGAAGACTGGTCTGAGGGGGAGTAAACTGGTCTGAGGGGGAGGAAGCACGGTTTTTTGGAGAGAGGAAGCACCCCCTCTGAGGAGAGTGGGGAAAAAAATGGTCTGAGGAGAGAGGAAGCACCGGGCTGAGGAGAGAGTAAGCACTGGTCTGAGGAGAGAGGAAGCATTTTGGGGGGAGGGGGAGAGGGGAAAACTGGTCTGAGGAGAGAGAGACATGCAGGTGAAGATGTTTTAATCAGAGTTTTTAAAAAATTCAGATTATTTTTTCCACAGTGGCATACTACAAATAATTTTTGAGAAAGGAAAAAAAAATCGTGACTTTGCGTCTTGTAAATACAACAGAAGAGGTGTATGTCCCAGTGTATATATAATATAATATAATAATATAATATATAAATTTTTGTTTATTTAAACAAAACAAAGTTGTACCCAAGGGAAAATTTTTGCAGTGGGATAATACCCCTTTTTTTGCAGAGTTTCCGCTGATCCGTGAACTGGATTTTTTGGGTTTTTGTTCGGTGAGAAATTTTTTTTTCAGTCTTAATGACCCTATGAAGTCCATAATTATATAATTAGGTGAGTACCAATAGATAGCCCCCCCAAATTTTGCGCTTTTTTGCTCCCACATGGGGGTTTTTCCCTTTTTAAAAAAAAAATTTTAAAAAAGGATAAAAAGAAAAAACCGACAAGTTTTTGATTGAGACACTTATGCAAAATAAAGGGAAGCCAATGAAACGTTTGCCACACAGTGGGTTCATAGTCCAATACAAAGTAGCTCATTCGCGCCCGACCTTGGTCGCAAGATGTGCTGGCAAGGGTCTCGGGGGGGGGCCCAACCTTTAGTTTCAAATGGCGGCGACGTACCAGAGGCGGATAAACACTGTGTGTATTAAGTTGGTTGAGCCCCCTTTTCCCGTCCAATGGAGAAATTTTTTTTTTCCCCCATACTTTTTGACGCTTTTTGGGAAAACCCAAGGAGATTTATATAATCCAAATGGAGCCACTAGGGGATTTGTGAAATTTTGGGGGAGTGGAGCATATGAACGGGGTATTTGACGCCACCAGGAAA
>WNWK01054270.1:0-11608 GCA_009830355.1 Cherax destructor
ACAAATACGCTCACCCTTGGTATACCCACTTTCTTGGTTTGCCTGCCCCCATCCATCTGCGACTGTTGACAGAGTAGAGAACAGAAAAGCCCTTATATCTGCCTGGCCCCATCCTGGATGTTGCCATTTCCAAGTCTTCAACTCAGGAGATCCCCCACTATCGCCCATTTCTCCAATAGTTTCGGTAGGAACGTCTTAAATGACTTTTATGTGGTGTTTAGAGACACAACAGTCTCTCCACTATCAATATGGCTTTCGTAAGGGCCGTTCTACCATTGACCCCTTACTATGCTTAAACGTATGCCTAATGCCTTTGCAATACTACTCGTTATCGCCATTTTTTTTTGCCTTTGAAAGGCATACGACACTACGGAGGTATAATATCTTGGCTCGGCCCCCCATGGGCCCTTTCCCGAGGCACTCTCCTTTTTTTCCTTAAGAACTTATTAACTGAATGACACTTCGTGTTCGGGTTAATAATACGTTTTTTCCCGGTTTTTGCCAAGAAAAGGGTCCCCCCCGGGGACACTTTTTCTCCTTGCTTTAAGTCTGGCTTTTTTCTTCCATCCAATTTTGGGTTTTGCTCTATGTTGATGACTTCGCTATAGTTTTGGGGGCCTGACTGTCACCTTGCATTTTCTCCAGTATCGGTAAACCGTTTTCCAATTGGGCCACCATTCAGGGTTTAAATTTTCTAGTACAAAAACTCGCCAAATTACTTTCGCTAAACGTTCTGTCGTCTCGATCATCCATTGACCTTTTGGCTCTTTTTCCCAAACGGATACGGTCAGGTTTCTCGGCCTTGTTTGACTGTAGGTTAACCTGGAAACCTCGCATTACCTCACTGAAGGCAACTTGTCATACCCGGCTGAACCTCCTTAAAACCCTCGCTCATCTTTCATGGGGGCTGATCGTAGAACTCTCCTTCGAGTACATTCAGTCCTAATTTTATCGAAACTCGATTATGGCGACCAGATATAATCAGTGGCCTCTCCTGCAACTTCTCTCTAGCCTTTATCCCATCCATCACCAGGGATTACATTTATGCCTCAGTGCTTTTCGCTCTTTACCGGTTGAGAGCCTCTATGCAGAGGCGAATATTCAATCCTTGTCCGATCGCCGTGATGCTCATTGCCTTCGCTGTTATGTTTGTCTCGTGACCTCCGCAATCCTTCCATATATAGGTTAGTCACTGATATCAGTAGATGTTCTTTATTTGTTCGTCACCCCTGTTTACTCCGTCCCTTTTCTCTTCGCCTACTTTCGCTCTTGTATTCTCTTCAGTTACCACCTTTCTATGTTCATGTAGCATCTCACTTTTCCCTACCCTTGGGAAGGTCCGACAGTTCGTGTCTGTTCTTATCCACTGCCATGCGCGAAAGCCCAACTGCCTACGGTGGCTTCTCGCTCTCTTCTCTTAACCACTTCCGATCTCATTCTCATGCCATCTCAGTGTACACCGATGGTTCCAAGTCTTCTGATGGCGTCGGAATCGCAGTGGTGTTTCCGGACAGCGTCGGGCAAGGGCATTTATTATCCACGGCTAGCATTTTTAAGTGAATTTTATGCGATTCTCGTAGCACTTATCCGTATTGCATCTATGCCTGTGTCACCATTTGTGGTCGTTTTAAACTCCCTTAGTGCTTTACAGGCTATACGAAAATTTGATACACCTTCATCCCCTGGTTCTTCGTATCCAACTTTGGTTACGCTGTATCTCTAGCTAGCACAGATATTGTTTTTGTTGGGTCCCCGATCATGTTGACATACAGGGCAGTGAACAGGCAGACACTGCTGCATGATCAACAGTACATGACCTCCCAGTTTCTCTATAGAGGTGTTCCATTCATAGATTATTTTGCTGTAATTGCTACCCACCTTCACACCCGTTGGCAACAACGTTGGTCTGACCTGCTCTATAATAAACTACATTCTATTAAACCACGTATAGGTTTCTGGCCGTCTTCTTCTCATCAGTGTCGAGGTTGTGAGACTACTCTCTCCCGTCTTCGCATCGGCCACACTCGTCTTACTCACGGGTATCTCATGGAGAGGCTCCTTGTCCCTCTGTGAGAATTGTCAGGTTCCAGTTTCTGTTAGCCACATTCTGTTGGACTGCCCACTCTATCAACGAGCACAAAGAATTTACCTCCAACGTCGTCACCACTCTACTGCCCTTACTTTACCTTCCCTTATTGCTGATGGACCCTCCTTAACACAGACTCTCTCATTGATTTTTTGATGATGATGCCTCTAGTATCCTCACGGCCCTTTCTACTTCAATCTCTTGCTACCCGCTGCACTTCATGACTCCCTCTCCCTCTTGCTACCCATTACCCCTGCATCCTTCCCTGCCCGGCGGCGCTGTATGACCCTTGTAGGTTTAGCGCTTCTTTATTATTATTATTATAATAATTCAAGACAGGAGGGATGTGGGCGGTGTTACCAGGTGGGAGGGAGGGAGGGGTGTTACCAGGTGGGAGGGAGGGAGCGAGGGGTGTTACCAGGTGGGAGGGAGGAGCGAGGGGTGTTACCAGGTGGGAGGGAGGGAGCGAGGGGTGTTACCAGGTGGGAGGGAGGGAGCGAGGGGTGTTACCAGGTGGGAGGGAGGGAGCGAGGGGTGTTACCAGGTGGGAGGGAGGGAGCGAGGGGTGTTACCAGGTGGGAGCGAGGGGTGTTACCAGGTGGGAGCGAGGGGTGTTACCAGGTGGGAGCGAGGGGTGTTACCAGGTGGGAGCGAGGGGTGTTACCAGGTGGGAGCGAGGGGTGTTACCAGGTGGGAGCGAGGGGTGTTACCAGGTGGGAGCGAGGGGTGTTACCAGGTGGGAGGGAGGGAGCGAGGGGTGTTACCAGGTGGGAGGGAGGGAGCGAGGGGTGTTACCAGGTGGGAGGGAGGGAGCGAGGGGTGTTACCAGGTGGGAGGGAGGGAGCGAGGGGTGTTACCAGGTGGGAGGGAGGGAGCGAGGGGTGTTACCAGGTGGGAGGGAGGGAGCGAGGGGTGTTACCAGGTGGGAGGGAGGGAGCGAGGGTGTTACCAGGTGGGAGGGAGGAGCGAGGGGTGTTACCAGGTGGGAGGGAGGGAGCGAGGGTGTTACCAGGTGGGAGGGAGGGAGCGAGGGGTGTTACCAGGTGGGAGGGAGGAGCGAGGGTGTTACCAGGTGGGAGGGAGGGAGCGAGGGGTGTTACCAGGTGGGAGGGAGGGAGCGAGGGGTGTTACCAGGTGGGAGGGAGGGAGCGAGGGGTGTTACCAGGTGGGAGGGAGGGAGCGAGGGGTGTTACCAGGTGGGGAGGGAGGGAGCGAGGGTGTTACCAGGTGGGAGGGAGGGAGCGAGGGGTGTTACCAGGTGGGAGGGAGGGAGCGAGGGGTGTTACCAGGTGGGAGGGAGGAGCGAGGGGTGTTACCAGGTGGGAGGGAGGGAGCGAGGGGTGTTTACCAGGTGGGAGGGAGGGAGCGAGGGGTGTTACCAGGTGGGAGGGAGGGAGCGAGGGGTGTTACCAGGTGGAGGGAGGGAGCGAGGGGTGTTACCAGGTGGGAGGGAGGGAGCGAGGGGTGTTACCAGGTGGGAGGGAGGGAGCGAGGGGTGTTACCAGGTGGGAGGGAGGGAGCGAGGGGTGTTACCAGGTGGGAGGGAGGGAGCGAGGGTGTTACCAGGTGGAGGGAGGGAGCGAGGGTGTTACCAGGTGGGAGGGAGGGAGCGAGGGGTGTTACCAGGTGGGAGGGAGGGAGCGGGGTGTTACCAGGTGGGAGGGAGGGAGCGAGGGGTGTTACCAGGTGGGAGGGGGAGCGAGGTGTTACCAGGTGGAGGGAGCGAGGGGTGTTACCAGGTGGGAGGGAGGGAGCGAGGGGTGTTACCAGGTGGGAGTGTTGTGAAATGATATAAACACAGCGAAGTTATGAACGGGAATGAAAGAAATGAACGTTGGGAGGGAGGGAGGGATGGACGGAGGGTGGGATGGAGGGTGGGTAGGGCGAGTGGTTGGGAAGGAACGGATTGAGGAAGGGAGGATTGTGGGGTGGGAAGGGATGGTAGGAGGAAGGGAAAGTGGGAAGGGTGGAAATTCCAGACTGGTACTTCATGCACTTACCTACTCGTTCAATAGAGGCATATAGTGAGGTCATCACAATACACAACAATGGTTCTTTCATATATAGCGCTGTGTATTGGTACAGCAGGTGTGTATTGGTACATCAGCTGTGTTTGGCTTCCCTGATCTATGTGCTGCTTAAAAAATGTAATTTAAAAAGTAACTGTAATTAACTTGCACACACATCACACACTTCCATACAGTGTGTCGTGAAGGCTGCCAATTTACCAGGTGTTAATTATCAACAATTTTGTGGTGGAGTTTGAATTCATTTATGTTTTTGTTTTCCCATGCTCTTTCTCCTACTCTAGTATTTTTGACATAGCTTCCCACAGCTTCTACCATTGCTTCCTTGACGGTGTGCTAATCACTTGCTCTCTTTCTACGTGTTCTTCACCTCCAGTGTGGAATGGTTGTTCACTTATAGTATCCTCGTATTCCACCACAGTGGAAAATTATGTTCAGTCACGATGGTTCATATCTCCCCTCAAGGATGCTCTTTGATGGCAGTCAGGAGCTCTTGATCGCTGCTCCCATACCTTGGCTCGAACCTGATTGCACTAAACCCGTCTCCTAGCCATAAAAGTAATACTCAATCTTGGTAAATGAATCATACCACTGGTGGTTTGTTTGCAATCGTGTCATTACGTTTTCGTGAGTCTTGGTAAATGAAGTTCGCTGACACTTTATCTACAAATTGTGGTCTACATGTTTACTCTTCCATGTGTGTCAGTCTCTCTTCCTGCCTGCTTAAAGGCTCAAATTAGTTTCATTTACATACGAATTTTATTATCGATCTCCTGTTGCTTGTTGGAAACTGTAGCAGAACAATTCTCATTCCTCCTTTTCTTCTCCATTACTCTTGCTTCCACTATTGCTGCAATTATTTCTTTCTCAAGATTTTCTCCAGCCATTTTAGATCTTGAAAGTGTGACTTAGTAATTATACATTTGGAGCTACTGGGGCAGTACTCTTAATTTCTGATATATGCTGCACTTAATATTTCCTCTTTAAACCATTCCTTTGGTGAATCACTCTTGATGAAACTTTTTTTTTCTTTTATCCCTTCCTTTTAACTTTTTCATCAATTTGCAGCTGTGGCCTCTTTTTATCCCTGTTGCAGTTGCGAAGAATTCTTTGTTTACCTTTCAAGGCCCTGTGGTCAACATGTCACTTTCCGTCCAATCAACCAAAGCGGGTGTGTGTGTGCGTGCTTGTCTGTTTGTACATGTCTCTGTCTATGTATGTATACACATATGTATGTACATGTGTCTGCGTGAACGTGTAAATGTTTATAAAGGCAGTTACGGGTAGCCGAGTTTCATTATATATTTTTGTCTACAGAAAATGCGGAACGTGAGAAATAAAAGTTTCCAAGAGTGACTAGCGCGCTCTAAACAACCAAACAAGTTATATGAATATCATGAATATTAACAGTTATCCTGCTGGGAACATATTGGATATTAGATATCTCGGTGTATGTATGTATTCCAAGATATTGTACCATAACTCACCTCAGTGTACCGCTGACTGGTCCACCATATGGTGGGCTTAAGCTAGTAACTTGAATTTTTAAAATTGTTTAAATATCTCTTCAAAGTTGTAATATTTTCGCTATTTATAGTCTGATAATTTTAAGCGAGAATTACAGTGGGATTGTTTTTGGGAAGGTGAAATTTTCATTAATTTTTAAATGACCAGACGTAGTGTACCAAAAGCTGGCTGGGTCAGGTAATGTGCCATTGGCTGCTGCACCTTCAATGAACATTTACCAAAGTCTTGGTAAGAATAAAGAAGGAAGGTGGATGGAAAAAATAACGGAAATGGGTTAAGGAGGAATGGAGGAGAGAGGAAGGTGGGATAAGATAAACATTCTTACGGCAACATGAAATGTATGTATTATACCGAATAGGTAAAACTTGCGATTTTGGCTTTAATAGCAACGCTCTTCTTGCCGAATAAGGCAAGTATAAATTTGTGTATGCAATAATTTCGCAAAAATCATTCTGAACCTAACGAAAAAATAATATATTTCATTGTGTTTGTTTATTATTAAATTATTGTGAACTTATCTAAAATATATTTAGTTGGATTAGGCTAAATTAAATTGCGCTTGTTAACATAAGAACATAAGAAAGGAGGAACACTGCAGCAGGCCTGTTGGCCCATACTAGGCAGGTCCTTCACAATCCATCCCACTAACAGAATAATTGCCCAACCTAATTTTCAATTCTACCCAAGAAATAAGCTTTGTAGATTCTATTAACTCAAGTGCGAGTCCCACTCAAATCCAACCCCTCTCACTCATGTATTTATCCAACCTAAATTTGAAACTACCCAAGGTCCTACCTAGCTTCAATGACCCTACTAGGCAGACTGTTCCACTCATCAACTACCCTATTTCCAAACCAATATTTTTCTATATCCTTTCTAAATCTAAACTTATCTAACTTGAATCCATTATTGCGGGTTCTCTCTTGGAGAGATATCCTCAAGACCTTATTTATATCCCCTTTATTAATACCCATCTTCCACTTATATACCTCGATCATGTCTCCCCTCATTCTTCGTCTTACAAGTGAATGTAATTTAAGGGTCTTCAATCTTTCTTCATACGGAAGATTTCTAATGCTATGAATTAACTTTGTCATTCGTCGCTGAATGTTTTCTAAGAACATAAGAACATAAGAAAGGAGGAACACTGCAGCAGGCCTGTTGGCCCATTCTAGGCAGGTCCTTCACATTCCATCCCACTAACAGAATATTTGTTCAACCTAATTTTCAATGCTACCCAAGAAATAAGAACATAAGAACATAAGAAACATAAGAAAGGAGGAGCACTGCAGCAGGCCTGTTTACCCATACTAGGCAGGTCCTTCACAATCCGTCCCACTAACAGAATATTTGCTCAACCAAATTTTCAATGCTACCCAAGAAATAAGCTTTGACAATTCTACCCACTCATGCGCGAGTCCCACTCAAATCCAACCCCTCTCACTCATGAATTTTTCTAACGAATTTATATCCATTCTGTAAAATGGAGACCAGAACTGAGCTGCATAATCTAAGTGAGGCCTTACTAATGATGTATAAAGCTGGACTTCTGTTGCTTACACTTCTTGATATAAATCCCAGTAATCTATTTGCTTTATTTCTTACGCTTAGGCATTGCTGACTTGGTTTGAGGTTGCTGCTTACCATAACCCCCAAATCCTTTTCGCATTCTGTACGGCTGAGTTCAACATTATTAAGCTGGTAGGTGCTAGGGTTATGAACATTCCCGATGTATTTGCTAATGATGTATTTGCTCAACCAAATTTTCAATGCTACCCAATGATGTATTTGCTCAACCAAATTTTCAATGCTACCCAAGAAATAAGCTTTGCTAATGATGTATTTGCTCAACCAAATTTTCAATGCTACCCAATGATGTATTTGCTCAACCAAATTTTCAATGCTACCCAAGAAATAAGCTTTGACAATTCTACCCACTCATGCGCGAGTCCCACTCAAATCCAACCCCTCTCACTCATGAATTTTTCTAACGAATTTATATCCATTCTGTAAAATGGAGACCAGAACTGAGCTGCATAATCTAAGTGAGGCCTTACTAATGATGTATAAAGCTGGACTTCTGTTGCTTACACTTCTTGATATAAATCCCAGTAATCTATTTGCTTTATTTCTTACGCTTAGGCATTGCTGACTTGGTTTGAGGTTGCTGCTTACCATAACCCCCAAATCCTTTTCGCATTCTGTACGGCTGAGTTCAACATTATTAAGCTGGTAGGTGCTAGGGTTATGAACATTCCCGAGCTTTAGAACTTTGCATTTATCTATATTGAACTGCATCTGCCATTTTTCTGACCAGGAATTGAGTTTGTCTAAATCCTCTTGAAGTTCCGTGACATCTACGTCTGAATCGATTATCCTACCTATCTTCGTGTCATCAGCGAATTTGCTCATATCACTAGTAATTCCCTCGTCAAGGTCATTTATATATGGAAAAATAAACACATAAGCAGTATAATGTGATCCTTTATTGACAACGTTTCGCCCACGCAGTGGGCTTTATCGAGTCACAGACAGATCTACCTGGAAAATGAGCAACATGGATATATATATAGGGTACAGTCAGGTGGAGAATGCTGGGTCAGGTGGAGAAAGCTGCATGTGAGTCTTAAAAAGTAGTGTGATAGTTAAAAACATAGTGTGACTTAAAGGACCTGCAGTGTACCATTCTTGAGTTCTAGGTGGGATAGCGTTGAAGAAGTTTCTTGGCAATAGGTTCAGCTATGTTGTAGAAGCTTCTACAACATAGCTGAACCTATTGCCAAGAAACTTCTTCATTGTGTCGGTATTTTATACCATTTATTTCCGTCATTTATATATATTATAAACAACAACGGGCCCAAAACCGATCCCTGTGGAACGCCACTTGTTACAGATCCCCACTCAGATTTAACCCCATTAATGCACACCCTCTGCTTCCTATTGGTGAGCCATGACTCGATCCATGAAAACACTTTTTCCCCAATGCCATGAGCAGCCACTTTCTTTAACAGTCTCTGATGTGGTACTCTATCAAAAGCCTTACTAAAATCCAAATAAACAATATCGAATTCTTTATCATGATCAACTGCCTCAAAAGCCTTACTGAAAAAAGTTAATAAATAAGTTAGGCAGGAACGGCCCCTGGTGAATCCATGTTGAGTATCATTAATCAAATTATGCCTATCGAGATGGCTTCTTATGTTATCACCTATAATCGACTCTAATAATTTGCCTACAATTGATGTTAGACTTATTGGGCGGTAATTTGATGGTAACGACTTGTCCCCTGCTTTAAAAATAGGAATTACATTAGCCATCTTCCACGTATCAGACACTACACCTGTTTGAAGAGATAGGTTAAAAATCTTAGTTAAGGGTTCACAGAGTTCAATTTTGCATTCCTTAAGAACCCTTGAAAAAAGCTCATCAGGGCCTGGCGATTTATTTTGCTTCAAACGGTCTATCTGTTTGATAACCATTTCGCTAGTGACTGTGATACTACATAATTTATTTTCTTCAGACCCACTAAAATACCTAATTCTTGGGATATTATTAGTGTCTTCCTGAGTGAAAACCGAGAGAAAATAATTATTAAAAATAGAGCACATTTCATTCTCTTTGTCAGTAAGATACCCATAATTGGTAAATTAGACACATATGCAACACTTCTGGACTTCTGTTGCTAACACTTCTTGATATAAATCCCAGTAATCTATTTGCCTTATTACGTACGCTTAGGCATTGCTGTCTTGGTTTAAGGTTGCTGCTTACCATCACCCCCAAGTCGTCCTCGCAATCTGTATGGCTAAGTTCTACGTTATTTAACTTATAAGTGTTTGGGTTATGGACACTCCCGAGCTTAAGAACCTTGCATATATCTACATTGAACTGCATCTGCCACTTTTCTGACCACGAATTAAGTTTGTCTAAATCTTCCTGAAGTTCTATGACATCTATGTTTGAATCAATTATCCTACCTATCTTCGTGTCGTCGGCGAATTTGCTCATATCACTAGTAATTCCCTCGTCAAGGTCATTGATATATATTATAAATAACAACGGGCCTAAGACTGATCCCTGTGGAACACCACTTGTTACAAGTCCCCATTCGGATTTAACCCCATTTATGCACACACACTGCTTCCTATTGGTGAGCCATGACTCGATCCATGACAGCACTTTTCCCCAATGCCATGAGCTGCCACTTTCTTTAACAGTCTCTGGTGCGGTACTCTATCAAAAGCCTTACTAAAGTCTAAATAAACAATATCGAATTCTTTATCGTGATCAACAGCCTCAAAAGCTTTACTGAAGAAGGTTAATAAATTAGATAGGCAGGAATGGCCCCTCGTGAATCCATGCTGAGTATCATTAATCAAATTATGGTTATCTAGATGGTTTCTAATAATATCAGCTATAATTGACTCTAGTAATTTGCCTACAATTGAGGTCAGGCTTATTGGGCGGTAATTTGACGGTAGTGACTTGTCCCCTGCTTTAAAAATAGGAATTACATTAGCCATCTTCCACATATCAGACACTACACCTGTTTGAAGAGATAAATTAAAAATATTAGATAATGGTTCACATAGTTCCATTTTGCATTCCTTAAGAACCCTTGCAAAAAGCTCATCAGGACCCTGCGATTTATTTTGTTTAAGTCGGTCTAGTTGTTTCATAACCATTTCACTAGTGACTGTGATATTACATAATTTATCTTCTTCTGGGCCACTATAAAAATTAATTACTGGGATATTATTAGTGTCTTCCTGTGTGAAAACCGAGAGAAAATAATTATTAAAAATAGAGCACATATCATTCTCCTTGTCAGTTAAATGCCCAGAGTTATTTTTAAGGGGACCTATCTTATCCCTAACTTTTGTTCTATAAACCTGGAAAAAACTTTTTGGGTTATTTTTTGAATCCCTAGCAACTTTAATTTCATAGTCCCGTTTAGCTTTTCTTATCCCCTTTTTAACGTCCCTCTTAATGTCAGTATACTGATTTATAAGATGATCCTCACCTCTTTTTATGTGCCTATAATTTCCTTTCTTCTGCCCTAAAAGACATTTGAGCCTATTATTCATCCATTTTGGTTAGCTAAGTTTTCTAAGGTTCTTTTGGTACAAAATTATTAATTTTTACATTAACATAAATGAAAAAAAATGTATCTTTAAAAGTATAAGAGAAAATTTTAGAAAGGACCTAATTTTAAATGAGTTCTTGCTAATTGACCAATTTTACCTATTCAGCACAACACACACACACACTATATATATATATATATATATATATATTATTATTATTATAGGATGCATATCGCATGGACCACTCATACACATGTATGTATGTAAGAGTCTAAATGTATATTCGTGCAATATGTATTTTTTCCTGATGAAGAGGCTTGCGTGCACACTGTGGGTTCGCAGGTGGCTCACTGTCTGATACTTGCTAGGTGTGCAGGTGGCTCACTGTCTGATACTTGCTAGGTGTGCAGGTGGATCATTGCCTGGAATGCCTTTGGCCAGGCTC
The DNA here is from genome assembly GCA_009830355.1 of Cherax destructor. Lineage (NCBI taxonomy): Eukaryota > Metazoa > Arthropoda > Malacostraca > Decapoda > Parastacidae > Cherax > Cherax destructor. Next base: position 11,173 of record WNWK01054270.1, read on the forward strand.
GGTGTTCTGCCTTAATCTTCACGGTGTTCAGGTATGGATTTGTCAACTTTATACATAAACAGCCTTAGGAACTCCTTGTTAATGCAGCGTCCTACTGTTTATTGCAAAGCCGCCATATCATAATCAATACAACCACTGTGAAAAAAAGTGAAATTCCAAGCACTTGGAATTTCACCATTTTTTCACAGTGGCTGTTTTGCATAGTGTGTGGTGTTAATTTTTTTTTTTTTTTTTTTTTTTTTTTTATTTAAAAGACATTATACATACACACAAATCAATATGACCTTATAACCAGTACAGGATATTACAATAATACAACCAAACACCCATGTTTATAAATACACATGAATCTCGGCTTCAAAATTCCAAGTAAAAAGGAGAATACAATGAAACCCAAATACAATGCAACATACTGACAATAAAGCACAAGACAATA
>WNWK01054271.1:0-11608 GCA_009830355.1 Cherax destructor
AAATTACTGTTTATTTACTTACTACAATTGATCTATTATGACATAAGGCGACATATTAATAGCATAGAAACATGAAAACACACCAGAATAAATATTATGTTGCATAATATGATGGTATATCGGCTGGTAGTGGGGGGTAAGATCGCCCATAAGGATTATTTTTTCCCATTCTCACATTTTGTTATGAGGAAAAGATACCTAGCGATGGTGAACTGTAGTAGATACTCATAGATGATGAAAACAGTGGAAAAACAAGTATTTTCGGAATTTTTTGTTTTTCCGACTACTCGGGTGCTGCGCGCTTCGGCCATTATCTCGGAAGTAAGTTATTTACCTTTGTGAGGGCAATGAATGATTAATAATGAACGAATTGACGTGATTTTCACAATAAACATAGAAGAATGATTGCTTTACAAGATAGAGTGTACATTTTTGAAGTATCCCAAATATTTTCAGATTTGTGTGGGGATAAAGTCTGATATTTTGCTAAATGTCAAGCAACCTACAAACTGTATTTTTTAGAATGAAGATAAGCTTTATTACAGAATAAGTACACTTGGCACGATGGACTTAGAAGTGTTCTATCAGCAGGAAGTGTCAAAACAACTTTTCCAACTACCACTTCGGCCTACATCTCTCCTAAGTGGAATTTTTAGGAATTTTCAGTAAATCTTGCGTGGTTCATTTGCTTTTGGCCGATTTTATTGAAACTTCGTCAAAGGATAGTCGATATAAGCTTCTAATAATACACCAAAAATGAGCGCAATTGGTAAACAAATAAAAAAGTAGTTTTTTCGTTAATAGGCCCCAAAGATCCCTATTTCTACATTTTCTCCTATAAAACACAGCAGCCAAAGTTTTGACTCTACACTCCCCCGACACCCCCCTCATTCCCCATGACACATACAAGTAGTCTGCCACTATGTACAAGACTGCCCATCTCACCTCCCCTCCCACCCCTCCCACATCAAAGCTTAAGGCCCGTAAGGTTGAAAACCCTCTCCCCACCCTGCGTAACACCTTCCCAAACCATTCACACACTACTCTCAATAAAGGACAAAAATATACCGCATGATACGCTGTATCCTCCTCCCCACATCTATCACACAGCCCTCCCTCCCCTATCCCCATATGGAACAAAATTGCCTTCGATGCAACGATCCCCATTAAAAACCTATACAAAAATTCACGTACTCTGGGTTTAAGCCACAACTTTCTTAATCCCTTCCATATACCCATCCAATCATACACAGGGTATATCGCTGCCCCATGCAACACCTTCCCTTGCACCCCTTCCCTGCCCAGGAGACTCGCAGTGATCCACCTCGGCTCCTTAACCACCATGATTCGCCTCAACATTCCTTCACACTCCCTCAGATCATTCCCCTTCCACCACCTTCTGACATCTTCCATAACCAATCCCACTCTTCTCCCACCGCACCCCACCCACCCTGAGGTATCGATGCTTAATATAAACACACTGCAGATGCCTTGCTAATGGGATGAGTCCCAAATCTCCTTGACGTACCCTCGTCATTACCACTTCCTTACTTAACCACGCCCTCCCATAACCCCATATATAACGTAATGCCCTTCTCTGCAATTCCTTCACATCCTCAAAAATAATGGGGAACACAGCCGCCACATGCCACAGTTTACTAAACACTAATGAATTGACGATCACCACCCTCTGATGCAATGTGACGTCCCCAGGCTGCCAACCACCCATGCGCTTAATGGCCTCCCTTACTACCACCTCTGCATTAACCGCCCGGGCCTCCACCGGATCTGCCCAGTACACTACCCCACAAATCTTCACCTGTTCCACTGTTGCCCACCCCCTTCCCTCCCCAACCCTTCCCCCTACCCACCCACCTACCTCCAACAATTTAGATTTCGCATAGTTTACTTTCATCCCAGTAGCCTTCCCAAAATCTCTACAATACGACCCACATTCACTAACTGCTCTACATCTCACACTAGTACCATAGTATCATCCACATATCCAACTATCCTGCATCCCCCCTTCCCTCAGCCATTCCTCCTGAAACTAAACGATAAAGGGATCTTGCATCCACAGATGCAATCCCCCTCCGGCTTTTCTGCACCCGAGCCTTCAGGCAGTGTCTCACAGGTGATGCCTGGCCCGTCCACCTCATCACTCCACCTTTTACTCTGTCCCACACTTGGTGGTACTGGCACCACACTCTCTGTCTTGTCAACCTCCTTGTCATCCATTTGTTCTTCCTGACGACGGTCTGTCCTCCTCCCACAAGCAGCTGCAACATGATCATACGCCCCACATAGTCTGCAGGTTTGTTACTGACCAGCGTATGTGACATAGACATGAGTCCTAAAATCATCAAGGACAACATACGAAGGTATAGGCCTTCGGAGAGTCATTTTAAGGGAATATAACCCTTCCTGTAATCCTGCATAAATTCTGTCGGTTCATTTGTCCATCACAGCCGTATGAACCACTCCAAATTGTTGGTATGCCTCTCGAATATCCTCATCAATGACTTCAAATGGCACGTTTCTGACTCGAATAAAGGTATAATATCGAGATACATCTCTCAAACGTACCTCCAGGCCAGCGTTGATCACCATTGGTTTGTCCTGGAAGCTGTCCACGATCCTCTCATATGTCGCTGTCGTAGCAAACTTGATGAAAATTCGGTGTGCCCCATTCAGCGCTATGCCTCATAATTCCTCAATTCCAATGCCATAAGCATCACGGATAATCGCAGGCAACAAAACATTCGAGTTATCCGGGTACACTGCTCCCTGCAACACCTCAACACACACAGTGTTGATCCTCCTCCTTCCACCAGCCGCCATATTGCTGAAAATCAGTAACTCTCTCGTTGGCCACCAGGAGTCAGCAACAAGAGAACCACTCAGTGCGAGGGCCAGGCAGCGAATGATGGAAAGTGAAAGTAGAATGGTCTCTCACTAGTGAGCCACGAGGCACCAAGAATGCTTCTCAGAATGGGCAGATGGCGTCTTGCTTGCTTCCGATCAACAGTTTAATTGGAAGCAGATGAAGACAGCATACCAGAGCGTGGTCACGTATGCGCCATCTCTGGGGAGTAGTGTTAGTGAAATATGAGTGACAGAGAATGGAGAATAAGAACTCTCTTTACCTTAGCAGGAAAAGTACAGAAAACCCCTGCCTCACTTTATTCACATGTGGGATGATTATGAACTCTTGGCGATCGAGACATGTCAAGAAATCTGATATCCTGTAATGCATTCTGTTGCAGTGTTAAGCAAGTAGGGAAATTATGCTGATGTCGGCGATTTAGGGCTGCACCAAGGGGCGAAGCTGCTACAGGGAGTAAGATTGCTTTTAAACCTGACACAGACAACTCGTGCTTCATGCTAGAAGAACAAAGACAGTGATTCACGCATTTCTGTGTATCAGACAATCTCAACATTCGCTGTAGAACAATTACAGTGAAGTGTACTTATCTTCCTGTTTTGACATTACTGTGAAAGGACAAATACTAAAGGACAGTGTAGTGTAGCAGTGTGTATTGAGAACATTCTTCATAGAGAAACAATGCCACTGAGACACTACTTCTTCAATCTTAATAAGACACCAGATAACAGGGTGACACGGGTTCGATACACATACCTAGGTAAGTCTATTTAGGCATGTACTTAGTTCAGTTAGTTGCGCAGCAGATAGATAAAGCATAACCTAACTAGATTAACCAAAACACCTCGTAATACATGGGCCATTGAGCCCAAAAACGTAAGTTGAGTCAGCATTCAGTTACTGAATGGTATACTGACATAACACTCCTTAGGGTCAATTATTCTCACACGTTTCCTTCATCAGCTACAGGCTATAGAATAGCTGTTCACGTCGGAGGAGTCGTCTGGTTGCAGCTGCAGAATGGCTGAGACAGCAACAAAGCTAAGTATCTTTATTCCTGTATATATATCATATTCTACAGAATTCCTACAAGCTTCCTTGAATTAGTAAGTGATTATTTCGCCAAACAGCAAAATGCAAAAAAGCAGCCGTGTGCAGCACAACATATGGCATAAGGCCAGAAGGGCCCATGTGCGATATAGGACACCCCTGTCTCAATCCCCTTGCCATTTCAATATGTCTCCCTAAAAAACCATTCACCTGCACACGCACACGCGCTCCCTCATATAATGACTGTGCCCATCCCACCACTTCAGCCCCGAACCCCTGCCATCTCATGAATCTCCACAATGCCTCACGGTGAACACTATCATATGCGGCCCTCCAATCTAATGCTAAAACCCCAGCCTCCTCTTCCACCTGATTCCAGTCAATGAAATCCCTGATACGCCCGTGTCTCTCATACATTGATTTGCCCGGAATCCCATACTGTCCCTCATCTATCACCCTGCCTACCACACTCTTCAGACGATTCCCCAATATTTTCGCGTAGATCTTATAATCACAGCACATTAGGGTAAGCACTCTATAATCGGTAATGTACACACACGGTGCTCGCTTTGGCACCAGCACCGCTACACCTGTCCGCTGTATGTCCCCTAATACCCTTCTATGCTTCATTTCATTAAACAAAACTACCAAAAACCCCTTCAACACTCCCCAATTTTCCACATAAAACTCACAAGGTAAACCATCTAAACCTGGGGACTTGCCTATGCACATGCCCATTACAGCCCATTACTTCCTCCTCTGTTATCAACCCTCCCAACTCTCCCCTATCATCATCGTCCAACTCACACCGTACCCCCCCACATCACATGTAACGCCTCCTCGTCAAGCAACCCCCTCCTATCGACTCACCAAAAAACGCATCAATATATCCACTCATCCCCTCCATCGTCCGCAACATCTGTCCCTCCCTGTAACCGCCCAGGTCCTTCCCCACCACAACATGCATTGTGCTCATAGCCTCTCTCTTATGTAGCTGCTCACGCAGGACACAGGCAGACGGCCTATCTCCCCACATCACCCTCTCCAATCCCCCAGCCACCCTCGCTCCATCGAAATGCATATTTTGGATGTCCCTGAACTGCTCCTTCAAACCCTCAATTATTTGTACTGGATAGGTCTCCCTAACCCCTCCAAATACCTCTGCAACCCATACGATAACCTGCCTTTCTCCCTCCCACACCCAACATAAAACTCCTTAATGCGTACCTTAGCCACTGTATCCTACCAAGAAATCACATCTCCCCCACTTCCCCAATCCCCCCACAAAATTTTCCCACAACTCTGCAAAACCTCCCCTTCCCCCCCATTTAAGCAAACCCATATTCAACTTCCAATACCCCCCATATCTTTTTGGTAACCCATCCCATGGCAAATTCACTAATACCCCATGATGATCCGAGAATGCCATGTCCACAGTTTCAAATCTCTGCACCTCAACGCTTGATTCGCATATATTCTATAGCATATCCTTTCCTCACAAAATTATATTCACCTCCATCCCCCCCTTTACATCTCACAACCCCACTCCATAGAGCAGGTCCCCCAATGATCCTACAACATGCCCCGCTCCCCGTGGCTCCACATCCCGCCAACTAGTCACACAATTCCAGTCCCCACCCACAATCGACACTACCGGCATTGACCGCAGGTGATACACTAGCTCATCTCTCACAAACCTACTTTTAACTCCCCCATCACCCTCTGCTGGCCTATATGCACACATAAAACCTCCACGTTCCCTACCCCATAAGCCCTCAACTCAAACAATCCTACCATCCCTGCTCACTTCCCAATGGCTCACAACAAACGGGCTGGTTTCCCGAATCAAAACAGCTGCTCCTCCTTTCAATCTACATGTATACCCAACATACACGACATACCCTGCTATGACCAACTCACCACCCATCTTATAATTGTGCTCCTGCACGCAAGCCACAGCCACCTGATAGCATCCCAAAACCCCCCCTAACCAATCTCTCTTCCGCACATTATACAAACAATTAACATTGACCATTAGACACCGGAATAAGACAAAGGTGGCTTTCCCTTGGATACTCTGCCCCCTTTGTGACACATTTTTGAATCCTCACTTAAAATGCCCCTGGCATTCCTCACAGGCCTTTGTCCTTTAGGCCCCCCACCACCCTCATGTACCACAGCTGCCCACAGCTTTTTGCCAGGCCTTTGCGCTGGTGTTAGCACATCCTCTGGATCCGACATTACAGCTGCTCGTTTCCTCGACCCTAGGTCCACCCGCATGAACATCCACTTCCACAACTTCTGTCTGTATGAACTCTCCACCCATGGCCCCACCACTCGCCTGAACGCACTCCACAGCTGCAGTCTCTTGACTCAGACCCAAGGCCCTGTCCACGCCCTCCTCCATCATACTGATAATGTCCTCCACCAAGGATCATGTGGATTCCCGCCATCTCCTTCCACCCCCTCAGCAATGTCGTCGCCGCCCACAGAGGATCGCCCACTCATAGGCGAATTGTCAGGAAGGGTGGCACAGGCCGACACTTGCAAGTCGTCCTGCCCTCCCACCCCTCCCCGCTCGGCTCCCCTATTCGCCTCCTCAGGACTACAGTCATCCTGTTGCGTAGTCCACTGCTGCCTGCTATGCTGGTAAGGAGCACCTCTGGCCTCCTGCCTCCTGTCACACAGGGCCGCCATGTGTCCATATCCCCCACATAGGCGACAAGTCCGTTGTTGGCCCGCATATGTCACAAAAACTTGCGTGCGAAATTCCTCTAATATTACATAAGACGGGATGGGGTACTTAAGAGACATCTTCAAAACATAAGACCCATCCGGCAGCCCCTCATACGGGCCCCCGGCCCAACGTCCTTGCGTCGCCGCATGAATGGTCCTGTATTTATCAAACACTGATGTCATGTCCATTGAATCCGCCTCAAAAGGCACATTGCGAACCTTTATCCACGTGTACCTTCTTGAGACATCACGAAGTTGCACAGTAACACCAGGGTTTATGTACATGCTGCATTCCTGGTACTTTTCCACGATCGTCTCATAAACACTGGTAGCACCAAACTTCACAAAAATTCGCTTAAGTCCATTCATGGCCACCTCAGACAACATGTCGTTCTCTATACCATAAGTTCTCCTTAATATGTCAGGCAGAAGCACGTCCATATTCTCTGCAGTCACTGCCCCATGGATCAAGTCCACACAAACCGTGTTGACCCTCTTCCGACCACCCAGCGCCATTTGCAAATCCAAGCTTTTGCCACCAGGGGAGACAGCACACGTCCGCTCACCAGCAAGGCTGAGCGACGAATTATGTCGCTATTAAAGCTTGTTTGGAAAAGTGGGATTTTCTTTACCAACCAAATAAACTGTTAACAAGTGAAAGGAAATATACTCAGTGTTTCCACGTATTCTGGGTTCGAACCTCGTTACCTCAGAAGTGAGGTGAAGGTAATCTGCTTCAGCCTAGTACCACTGTGCACATTAACCTGTAACCGAGTATACCAATATAACCGAATATTGCAATATACAAGAGTATAACCATGTACACTCTTAACAATCAGCACAAATATCACTAAACAAAGTGGACAAACATGCTTACGAACCTCAGTAACAGTAGTTGCAGAGAACAAGGATGTGTCATAAACCCACTGGGAGCAGGTTGTAGTAGAGTTGGAAAATACATTTGGTTCACATTGGTCAGTAATGTTGATGATGAGTCTTCGGACATGGCACTGGTCACCCTCTGGGATGGCCCACTCAACAAACATCTCCTCATACTGGGTACTATTGTCATCACAATTTGGCACCACACATCTGAATAAAGTAATTCATTTATTAATTATCTCATCAAATTAATTACCGGTGTACGTTAACTAACTGGAGATTTTCTTTCTCTTCATATAAGATTTGCCAGATTATTTAAATAATTTGTATCTTAAAAAATCTAAAAGTAAGTTTCCACAGAAAAAAAAAAATATTCAGCACCAACAATGTTTATATTATTTATCTATACACACTTCAGTTTCGTTTAATAATTTGCATTTAATGATCGGAGTCATAATAAAATAGTGACATAACATTGTCTTGTTACCGATAAATATCAAGTCTAGGATAATATATGTCTTGGCTTTAACGTATTTTTAATAAATCTGAATAATTAGACAGAAAAACACACATTGTTTTTAATAAGTTAACATTACAAAGTGAAGTAATTTATGTGAAAATAAAGTATATTAAGTCCCATAACATTGAAAATAGTTGGCAGACTTTCATTATTGACTCATTAAAATTATTCTCACTAAACATATTTGGCTAAACATATGTGGTTTTATATTTGACTTGGTTTTATATTTGATGTGGTTTTATATTTGACTTGGTTTTATATTTGATGTGGTTTTATATTTGACTTGGTTTTATATTTGAAGTTGTTTTATATTTGACGTAATTTTATATTTGACGTGGTTTTATATATGACGTGGTTTTATATTTGACGTGGTTTTATATTTGACGTAATTTTATATTTGACGTGGTTGTATATTTGACGTAATTTTATATTTGACGTGGTTTTATATATGACGTAATTTTATATTTGACGTGGTTTTATATTTGACGTGGTTTTGTATTTGACGTGGTTTTATATTTGACTTGGTTTTATATTTGACGTGGTTTTATATTTGACGTGGTTTTTATATTTGACGTGGTTTTATATTAGTCTGTGGGTTGCTTGCCTCCTCTGCCAAGCGTCTTAAACCACCTGTTAGTTGTTGCTTAACTTTGTAAAATGTTATATCAGGAAAACCACACAATTTGTTATATAAGGGTTGATTAAAAAAAAGGCAATATGATAAGTTTTTTTATCTCTTCTTCAAAATTTGTTAAAAAATAACACAAATCGACAATCAATGGATAAAAAAGAATGTGGGTCAAATATGACAATTATCTGCAGTGGTTCAAGTAATGGTTAAGATAACAGACAAGTGTTTCCTGACGCGGGTCTTATCATGAACCGCAACTGGACGTTTTGGTTATCTAACTGAGGCCTTCAGCTGGCTTACTGGTCCACTTCTTTAAACATTAATTTAACAAATTTAGAACAGGTGGGGAGATCACAACTATATAAACATTTACTGTATAAAACATGTTTTTATCAACATATACTGTATAAAATGTGACTGTATCAACATACAGTGTAAAATGTTACTATTAACATAAACCGAATAAATTTTACTACAACAATACTGTATAAAATATAACTGTAGTAACATGTATACAGTATATCAACAATACTGTATATAATATGACTGTAGCAACATGTTTACAGTATGTTAACAATACTGTATAAAATATGACTGTAGCAACATGTTTACAGTATGTTAACAATACTGTATAAAATATGACTTAGAACATGTATAAGACAACAATACTGTAAAAAGACTATAATATAAAAACAACTGTTAAACAGCAGACCGACTAATGGATGACAAAACTAATGATACAGCTATTTGACGTGGTTTTATATTTGACGTGGTTTTATATTTGACGTGGTTTTATATTTGACGTGGTTTTATATTTGACATGGTTTTATATTTGACGTGGTTTTATATTTGACGTGGATTTATATTTGACATGGTTTTATATTTGACGTGGTTTTATATTTGACATGGTTTTATAATTGATGTGGTTTTATATTTGACATAGCTTTATATTTGACATAGTTTTATATTTGACATGGTTTTATATTTGACATGGTTTTATATTTGACGTGGTTTTATATTTGACGTGGTTTTATATTTGACGTGGTTTTATATTTGACGTGGTTTTATATTTGACATGGTTTTATATTTGACATGGTTTTATATTTGACATGGCTTTATATTTGACATAGTTTTATATTTGACGTGGTTTTATATTTGACGTGGTTTTATATTTGACTTGGTTTTATATTTGACGTGGTTTTATATTTGACATAGTTTTATATTTGACGTGGTTTTATATTTGACGTGGTTTTATATTTGACATAGTTTTATATTTGACGTGGTTTTATATTTGACGTGGTTTTATATTTGACATAGTTTTATATTTGACGTGGTTTTATATTTGACTGGTTAATTTGACATGTTTTATATTTGACGTGGTTTTATATTTGACTTGGTTTTATATTTGACGTGGTTTTATATTTGACGTGGTTTTATATTTGACATAGTTTTATATTTGACGTGGTTTTATATTTGACGTGGTTTTATATTTGACATAGTTTTATATTTGACGTGGTTTTATATTTGACGTGGTTTTATATTTGACGTGGTTTTATATTTGACGTGGTTTTATATATGACTTGGTTTTATATTTGACGTGGTTTTATATTTGATGTGGTTTTATATTTGACGTGGTTTTATATTTGATGTGGTTTTATATTTGACTTGGTTTTATATTTGAAGTTGTTTTATATTTGACGTAATTTTATATTTGACGTGGTTTTATATATGACGTGGTTTTATATTTGACGTAATTTTATATTTGACGTGGTTGTATATTTGACGTAATTTTATATTTGACGTGGTTTTATATATGACGTAATTTTATATTTGACGTGGTTTTATATTTGACGTGGTTTTGTATTTGACGTGGTTTTATATTTGACTTGGTTTTATATTTGACGTGGTTTTATATTTGACGTGGTTTTTATATTTGACGTGGTTTTATATTAGTCTGTGGGTTGCTTGCCTCCTCTGCCAAGCGTCTTAAACCACCTGTTAGTTGTTGCTTAACTTTGTAAAATGTTATATCAGGAAAACCACACAATTTGTTATATAAGGGTTGATTAAAAAAAAGGCAATATGATAAGTTTTTTTATCTCTTCTTCAAAATTTGTTAAAAAATAACACAAATCGACAATCAATGGATAAAAAAGAATGTGGGTCAAATATGACAATTATCTGCAGTGGTTCAAGTAATGGTTAAGATAACAGACAAGTGTTTCCTGACGCGGGTCTTATCATGAACCGCCACTGGACGTTTTGGTTATCTAACTGAGGCCTTCAGCTGGCTTACTGGTCCACTTCTTTAAACATTAATTTAACAAATTTAGAACAGGTGGGGAGATCACCGTTTCTTTTATGAAAATATACAAATATAAAATGACAAATAACATACATGGGTAAAGAAGGATATATTATAATTCTCTTAAAATAATCAACCGAGTTTCCTATTTTCCTTACGAATAAAAAATGAATATATATGATCAAATAACTTCATCTTTTTAGAAACAAAACCAAAAATAGAACAAAATACACAAAAATTTTAATAATGAAATACTATTGAGGTAAGGACTTTTTAGGAGACGTACTAAAAACACTCGCCTGCTGCTGGGTACAATGTATCAATTACTAAAAACACTCGCCTGCTGCCGGGTACAATGTATCAATTACTAAAAACACTCGCCTGCTGCCGGGTACAATGTATCAATTACTAAAAACACTCGCCTGCTGCCGGGTACACTGTATCAATTTTTTTTTTTTTTTATTTAAAATCATTATACACAAATAAAACATTACAATAGTAAACTATGAAAATCCAAAAGACCAACAACAACTAACCAAAAACAGCCACATAGGAACAGTCTATGCACATGAAACAGATTAATACATATCATAAAATACC
>WNWK01054272.1:0-11607 GCA_009830355.1 Cherax destructor
AAAACCCTGTTTTTTAATGATGGGGGATTGCTGGTGTTTTTTTCTGTCTCAAAACCGCGGGAAACAGGTATATCTAGCTATTTTACTTTTTTAGGCACACTAACAGGCATGCCTGTATATATACATACAAATCTTTTTTCTTCTTTTTTTAATATCTTGTTTTTTTTATTTTTTTATTGTCCATGGGGAAGGGGAAAAAGAATATTTCCTTTAACCATGTTTTGGAGGGACTAAAATCCCGGGGGCATCGGAACCCCTTTCCTGTAGACATTTACTAAAAAAAAAGAAAAAAAAAATTTTAAAAAAAGGGTTTTGGGGTATGCACCGGGAAAAAGAGGAGGTAGAGGGAGAGAGATTTTGGGAGATGTTAAGCGAATGTATTGGAATTTTGAACCAAGTGAAAAAATTGTGGGGGGGGCCAAAAGCAAAGGGGGGAAACATGAGAGGGTGTGGAGGTTTTTGGGGGTAGGTAAATGATAATGCGACCCTTTTGATTGAATTTTGTAGGGGAAATGGGAAAAGAGAAGGGATGAGGATAACAAAAGTTTGGGGACGAAAGTTTGGGATATCAGTTTGGGAGGGAGAGAGTATGGAGGAGGTGAATGTATTGATATTTGGTAGGGGACATTTTTGGGGATTTGTCAATGAAGGATGAGGTGAATCATAGAATTGATGGGGGGAAAAGGGGAGGGAGCATTCGGAGTCTGTGGAGACAAAGAACCTTGTCCATAAGAAAGAGGGGAAAGTATGAGAGAAGTTATACCAACGCTCTTATATGGATGTGAAGCATGGGTGATGAATGTTGAACGAGGAGAAGGCTGGGGGGTGGGGATGCATGTCTGAGGCAAGGTTTGGGGGAAAATAATGCAGAGAATTCGGGGTTTGGAAATTAGGAGGAGGGGGGGATTACCAAAACGATTGTCCAGAGAGTGAGGGGGGTTGATGAGGTGGTTTGACATGTAGAGAGAATGGGAAAGAGACAGAGGACTTGAGAGTGTATAAACTTAGGGGGGGAAGGCGGGGAGGGGTCGGCCAGGAAAGGTTGGAGGGAGGGGAAAAAAGTTTTGTGTGGGGGGGCTTGGGCTTCCAGCAAATTGTGAGCGTATTTGATAGGGGTGAATGGAGGCATATGGGTTTTTTAAAACTTGACGGGTGTTGGAGTGGAGCAAAGTAACATTTATGGGGATTCAGGGAAACCCGGGAGACCGGACTTGAGTTCTGGAGATGGGAAGACATTTTCACCTGAAGGAGGGGTGTTAATGTTGCAGTTTTATAACTGTAGTGTAAAGCACCCTCTGGCAAGACAGTGATGGGGTAATGATGATGAAAGTTTTTCTTTTTCCCACTGCTTGGGGGAATCGGCCCATGTATTAATAAAAAAAAAAAATGGTTGAGTAAGACTCCGAAAACCAATAGGCAAAATTTGGGGGATGAATGTCATCAAGATATTTAAAAAATGATGAAAACGCTCTTCAGAATCTTTGGGGGTACTTGAGCATACTAACACGCACTCTGAGAACTAACAAGCACTCTGAGCATACAACACGCACCCGAGCATACTAACACGCACTCGAGCATACTAACAGCACCTGAGCATACTAACACGCACTCGAGCATACTAACACGCACTCTGAGCATACTAAAAGCACCTGAGCGTACTAACACGCACTCTGAGCATACTAACACGCACTCGAGCATACTAAAAAGACCTAAAATAACACGCACCGAGCATACAACACGCACTCGAACATACTAACACGCACCTGAGCAACTAACACGCACTCTGGGGCATACTAACACGCACTTGAGCATACTAAAGCACTCTGGAACAAAACGCACTCGAGCAATTTAAAACGCACTCTGAGCATACTAAACGCACTTGAGCAAATAAAAGCACTTGATCATACTAACCCGCATTCTGAGCATACTAACACCTTGTAAAGAATGAAAAGGCACAATATCCTTTTATTGAAACAATACACAAATAACCCCCACATAGAAGAAATTTTTGACGACGTTTCGGTTGGGGCTTAGAGCATTAACTAGTAACACAGGGGTGGGGGGAAGGGGCCAAGTCTGTAGCGACACCCGATCTGCTGCTTTTTTTAACATGGAAGTGTGTGTGTGTTGGGGGGTATCAGGGGAGTGTCTGTGTGTGTGTTTTATCACCTAGTTGTGGTTGCAGGGGCCCAGTCATAGCTCCTCCCCCCCCTTTTCATCTTCCCAGGGGGTCACCCCCTTTTATTTTAATGAGCCTTATCAAAACCTTTTTGAAGCTATGGATGGATCCTGCCTCCTCTACATCATTCCCCTATTCCACTTTTTGACCACTTTGTTTTTGGGAAAAAAATGTTTCCTAACATTCCTGGGTTCCCCCCCGATTTTTCAACTTCCAACTGTCCCCCCTTTTGCTGCTGTGTGGGTCTGGGGAACATTCTGCCCCGGGGTCCCCTTTTTGTCAATTCCTCTCAGTATTTTATATGTTGTTATCATCCCCCCCTTTCTCCCTGTCCTATAGTGTCGTCAGGTCGTTTCCCCCTTTCCCTCCTGGAGGACACCCCTTTTAGCTCCGGGACTAGTCTTGTTACAAACCTTGCACTTTCTCCAGACTTTAGGGCTTAAAGGGGGGTTCCCAAAATGGTTGGGGGATTTTGGGGGCCCATACTGCTACTCCAGTATGGGCCTAAGTACACAGGGGAAAACAGGGTTCTGAACGATTTTTATTAAGATGGGGGAAAGTTTTTTTTAGGTTTGCGGGGGCGCCCGATGCTGCAGCAGTTATTTGGTTTTTTTTGGCGTTTGGGGAGATGTGCCTGGTGTTATACTCACTCCCAAGATTTTTCCCTTTTGAGTGAGCTTTGTAATCTGGGGGCCGTTAGACTGTAGTCCGTCTGGGGTTTTTCTTTGCCCCCCCCAATTTCATGATTTGCATTTGGGGGGTTGAAGTCCGGGGAAAATTTCTGACCAGCCTTTTGCCCCCCTGTCCAGATCCCTTTGTAGTTCCCCCCTGGTCTCATCCGATTTTTCTTCCCACCTCACATCATCTGCAAAAGGGACTTTTTGAAGGCTATTTCCGTCATCCCCTTCACCGCCCTAGGACTCCCCCCAAACCCCACTCGTCACAGGCGCCCATTTTTGACACCTCGCCACGAACCATGACCCCCGCTGTTTTCCTGAGGGGTATTCCCGGATCCATTGGGGCCCCTTCCCTGTTCCCCCTGCCTGGTCCCCCAAAAAGGGACTAATCTCTTGTGTGGAACGGGGTCAAACGCCTTTTTTCAGTCCAAGAAAATGGGACTACATTTGCTGTCTTCCATACCTCAGGTAATCTCACTGTTTTTAATAGATTTTGAATATTGTTTTAACATACTCTCCCCCCTCTCAGGGGCCCCCAGAGAGATTTATCCGGGGCCCCTCGCCCCTTTAGGGATTAGAATTTTTCAGCAGCCCTCGTCACTTTTCCTCGGTTGCATGTATTGTGTCCAACACTTGGTGGGTACCCCCCCTTTTTTCTTTCTGGAGTCCTCTGTTTTCCCCCCCTGAATACTTTGAATCTCATGTTGAGCCCCCACACTTTTTGGTCATTTCTTCTTTTTTTCCTCCTTCCTTCCTTTTTCCTGATCACGGGGTGTGTGTGTGTGTGTGTGTGTGTGTGTGTGTTTGAAAAAAACTTTTTAAAAATAAATTTTGATTTTACCATAAAGATGAATTAACTTTTTTTTTTTCAAAAATTTAATGTTAATATTTGTTTTTTATTCAAAGTTTTTTTTCCCCGATTTTGGGTCTTTTCGACTGAGGCACATATACTGAGGCGCAGTATACTGAGGCGCAGTATACTGAGATACTGAGGGCATGGGTTTTGGCCCCCTGGGGGCCCGGGGGTTTCCGGGGAAACATCATCCACAAAAAAACCCAAGGAAAAAATATTCTGGTTTCAAAAGGATTAGAAGGAAATTTTTTTTCCCGGGGGCAAGAGCCTTTTCCCTTTTATAAGGGGGAAATTTTATAGCTTCACCAAAATATAACCCCCCCCCCCGTGGCACAATTTTAGGGGTTGGCTGTTAACCGAAAGGTTGGTGGTTCAACCCCGGGGGGTTTTTTTTTATGGGGAATAAGGTACATTAACGGTGAAAATTAATCATTTGTCATTTTCTTTTTTATTTTTTTTAAATGTAGCATTAGCCGTAGCATACAATTTTTTCAATATTATATATCACAAACCTCATAATTACTTAAACTGCCCATGATTACAAAAAAAAAATTTTTGAGCAACTCACGGCAGAGAAAAAAAAATTAATCAGGGGGGGGTTGAAACGTCGGGGGGTTGTTAAAATTGTTCCAAACACAGTATTCTGAAAATACTGTTATTGGTCTTATCACTCGGAAAAAGCATGTTTCCCACAGTTGTTTTGGGAAAAAGACTCAGTACGGTGAAACTATTCCTGGGGGGGTTTAAGTCACTCAGTGAAACTATTCCTGGGGATTACACCCCCCAGTGAAACTATTCCTGGGGGGTTTCACATCACTCAGTGAAACTATCACTGTCTAACTATTGTTTAGTTTAGTTGATGTGTTCTCAGTCTCATGGAGCTCATGCACTCACAACCTCCTGGACATAAAGCCATTCACAACCTCCTGGAGGTGTTTGTGTTTGTGTGTAAGTACTCACTATTTGTGGTTCCAGGGGTCGATACTCAGCTCCTGGCCCCGCTTCTTCACTGATTGCTACTAGGTCCTCTCTCCTTGCTCCATGAGGTTTATCATACCTCGTCTTAAAACTATGTGGTTTCTGCTTTCACTACATCACTGCCATACTATTCCACTTCCTGACATCTCATGACTGAAGAAATACTTCCTAACATCCCTCTGACTCATCTGAGTATGCAACTTCAATTGTGACCCCTTGTTTCTGTGTCCCATCTCTAGAATATCCTGTCTCTGTCCACCTTATCTATTCCTCGCAGTATTTTGAATGCCGTTATCATGTCTCCCCTAACCATCATGTCCCCCAGTGTCGTCAGGACAATTTCCCTTAACCTTTCTTCGTAGGACATTCCCCTTAGCTCTGGAACTAGCCTTGTTGAAAACCTTTGCACTTTCTCTAATTTCTTGAAGTGCTTGACCAGGTGTGGGTTCCAAACTGGTGCTGCATACTCCAATATGGGCCTGACGTTCACGGTGTACAGTCTTGAACGATTTCTTACTGAGATATTGGAACGCTATTCTCAGGTTTGCCAAGCGCCCATATGCTGCAGCAGTTATCTGGTTGATGTGTGCTTCCGGAGACGCTCGTATTATACTCACCCCAAGATCTTTCTCCTTGAGTGAGGTTTGCAGTCTTTGTGTGTGTGTGTATGTGTACTCACCTAATTGTACTCACCTAATTGGGGTTGCAGGGTCGAGACTCAGCTCCTGGCCCCCTTCTTCACTGATCGCTACTGGGTCTTCTCTTTCCCTGCTCCTCGTATGATAAACCTCCAGGAATTCAAGTGATGTAGTGGAGGTTTCTGCCTCCACTACATCACTTGCTAGACTATTCCACTTCCTGACTACTCTATGGCTGAAGAAATACTTCCTAAAATCCCTATGACTCATCTGAGTTTCAACTTCCAATGTGACCCCTTGTTTCTGTGTCCCTCCTGGAACATCCTGTCTATCCACTTTGTCTATTACACGCAGTATTTTGTATGTCGTTACCATGTCTCCCCTAACTCTCCTGTCCTCCAGTGTTGTCAGGCCGATTTCCCTTAACCTTTCTTCGTAGGGCATTCCTCTTTGCTCTGGAACTAACCTTGTCACAAACCTTTGCATTTTCTCTAATTTCTTGACGTGCTTGACCAAGTGTGGGTTCCAAACTGGTGCTGCATACTCTAGTATGGGCCTGACGTAACTGTGTACAGTGTCTTGAACGATTCCTACTAAGGTATCGGAACGCTATTCTCAGGTTTGCCAGTCGCCCATATGCTGCAGCAGTTATCTGGTTGATGTGTGCTTCCGGGCGTGCTCGGTGTTATACTCAGCCCAAGATCTCTCCTTGAGCGAGGTTTGCAGTCATTGGCCACCTAGCCTATACTCTGTCTGCGGTCTTCTTTGCCCTTCATGACTTTACATTTGGCGGGGTTATTCGAGAAGCTGTTTGCTGGACCACGTGTCCAGCCTGTCCAGGTCTCTTTGAAGTCCTGCCTGATCCTCATCTAATTTAATTCTCTTCATTAACTTCACATCTTCTGCGAACAGGGACACATCTAAGTCTATCCCTTCCGTCTTGTCATTCACATACCAAGAATAGCACTGGTCCTAGGACTGACCCCTGTGGGACCATGTGAAAGTTGTCGGCCAATCTTCTCAGGAAAAGTATAATAGAAAAAGACTAATAACAAGAAAAATAAACACTTTATTTTAATAGAATGAAATTTAAATAATAAATACGTAAATATGATTACAATAATCCTATATTAAAGAAAAATGAAAAATGAAACAAAAATATATATATGATTCAAAGCTAAATATTTACAGCTGTGGTCTTATCACTGAAGCAATGAATCGGTGATGACTCCGTGGTGGTGGTGGTGGTGGTGGTGGTGGTGGTGTTGTTGTTGTTGTTGCCTCGATGTTTTCCACAAATCCAACAGTCTTCCAAACTATTACAATGTCACAAATGATGTCAGGGACTCAGTTGAAAGTTGTCCCCTAGTGACGTCCAGTTGCCTGATGTTTCTAGTGTGTACTGAGGTACTACTGGTGGTAGTACAGAAATGGTGGTGGTTACTCTGTTTCTCACTTGGTGAGTACGCCGGCCCCCACTCGCCTTGAATCCGATGATCGAGCGGACACAGAGGACTGTGAAGGAAACCACAATAATTACTCACCACTCTAGCATTAATTTACATAGTAGGCATAAGGCCTTTAAAAGAAATGGCGAAACTGTAATAATTAACTCTACCAAAACCAAGGCAGGACATAGCAGAAGTGAATGTTGTTAAACATGAGTGAAGCTCCAAAATAATTAAAGCGTGAAGCTCTTAAACATAAAATAATGAAGATACGAGCAGCCGTGAAGTACTTACAGTGAGATCGAGCGTGGTTAGTCGAGTGATTTCAACAAGTGCCGGAGCCTAGCACACCTCTCACCGGGTGAAAAAGGGAGGTATAGCAGCAGCGAGACACTCACCCCACCTTAACCAGCAAACACCACTCAACCATTCCTCTATATACCTTCACACTTTCATCACTCCTATCTATGGACTTTTCCCTCACACTCCCCCATACCAAGACTGCTAGTCAAGGAATAGAAGTAGAAATTATGAGGTAAGTCCCAAAAAATGAAAGTCCATAAGTACAAATATTCTACTGCTGTCAGGCTTCACCAGTCAGAGAAATAATTAGATGAACCATTGATATACACAATATGAAACTTAAAAGCCTGGAGTGCCAATGTCCACCTCAAGAGGCGACTGTTGGTTCCTTAAAAGTTTATATGTATACCAATGGTTTATGATCTGTTTCTAGAATGAATTCTTTCTCCAGTAAATGGAATTTAAGTTATGGGTATCTCGTTTCCGGTGGATGGAATTTATAGGCTCAGAAGTACCGGAAGCAGGATCATGGCTATGAGGTGTAGTAAGCCATTGACACCTGTTGCACGACCCATACTTCTTTGACACCTGCGTGTACATATGTGGCCAGAAATACGTATGCCTGATTTTATGCCACATCTTACGATGGCCCAGTGTTTCACTGGCAGGTCATGAAGCCGTTTGGAGAATTGACTCGCGGCATTGATCGGGAATGACTAGGAAATAATCTACTGTAAGGGAATTAGGTTTAAACACAGATTTATACAAGATCCCGTCACGATATTCAAACATGTGACAGTATCTTCCCTGGATAACTGTATTATTTATAGCATGACTTGGTAATACCGAAGTGAAGGGCAAGTCTGCTGTAAATTGATAAAGTCATCATTGGACCGAAGATCTGTGGCAATTAAAGGATCAATAGAAGGTGAAGTCTGAGCTTTAGTCTTTCTTTCTTGGAACCGATGATATTGGTTGGAGGTGGCAACCTCGTATCTACTGAGTGAACAGGTGATCCTGCCATCTCGATTCCACGTGCAGTACCATCTGTTACAACTTTTAAATGACTATTATCATGAGATAAGGAGATTTAGCAATAGGACTGACAAAGGGCTTATCTACCTTGGGAGGACTGAGCTGAAAAAATTGCATCTATGTGGTGACGAAGATCGCTCTTCCAAGGAGGAATGGCACCTTTAACGTTACCTATTATTATAGACAAGTTGTGATGGGAGCTGTTCCGCATTAGTCCAACCTGTAAACCATTTGGACCTGATGTAACACCACCTGGTAGGAAACGTGTCTGTACGGCCCAAGTAATCTGAAAGAGTAGTGGAGGCATGTGTGGGTTTGAGATTAGAGACAGTTTATCTGAAATGACTATACAAAGTTGCATCCAGTGTCTCTTAATATCTTAGATACTTTAAGGCCATAACTTGTCCCTGAACAGAAGGGAGCTTGTTCATTACCTTCTTTGACGCATCTACTCACCCTTGTGAACTATCTTAGAAGGGCAGTCAGGGCGTTTTATGTCCTTTTCCACCATATACATGACAAACTGGGATAAATGATTTTTGTTCTCCCTCTACATGTGACTTAACCTTTGGTTCAGGTGAACCATTGCCCTTAGGGATCGACCCCTGGGGCCTTATGGAAAATGGGCTTCCGCATACAAGTCACAGCTTCCCAGCCGTAATCAGATTACGTTCTCTAATGAAGGTTCGTATCTGGTGGGGCAGGAGCCGTCAGGAACTGGTCGCAACCATGAAATCTCTAAGAGATTCATAGGTGTGATCAATTCCTGCCTGTCTATCCAAAAATCAAACAAACGAAAGGAGTAATCTGTAACTGCTGGAAATTCTGACCGTGTTGTAATGCAGCATACCAAATTCTTCCTATAAGGTTAGTGGTTTCTGATAAAGCCCTTAAAATTGCCTTTTTCAACAGATTATAGTCACAAATGATATCATGTGACAAAGTTGCATAAATGTTCAAAGCTGTCCCTGAAAATAACATACCCAGCCCTAGTAGCCCACGGATCAAATGACCATTCACAGAGGCAGCTGTATTTTCAAATCTAATAATATAAAAGTTATGTCTTCCCCCTCTGTGAAGGGTGGTAAGTTGGGGGGTGGGGGTATATGAAGGAGTGGGACGCTCCACTACGCCCTCATTTAATTTCTGCTGGGTAAGACGGTAGTTTCTTATTCTCTAATTCTAGACGAGCTTTCTCTACTTCACGATCTTTCTCTTTTCTCGTTCCTCATGTTCTCTAGCTTTTGCTATTTCCTCTAATTCTTTCTCTAGGTGTGTGCATCACGTTCTCTAGCTTGTTGTTCCCGTTTTGGGTCTTTCTTCACGATCAAACCTATCACGTTCTTTTTCTTCCCTTTCAATTTTTTTTCCTTTCTCTCTTCTCTCTCTCTCCTTTTCTCTTCTCTTTCTCTTCTAACTGTCTCTCTTGTTTCCCTCTTTCAATTCTCTCTCTCTCCTTTTTCTCTTCTTGTTCCCCTTTCTAACTATCTCTCTTGTCTTTCTCGATCTCTTTCTAACTGTCTCTCTTGTTTCTCTCTTTCAATTTCATTCTTTTTTCCTGAATCTTAGTGGCTTAAAGATTCTAAAGTTTTCCCATAATACCTAGCTTCATCCCAGCATTCAGCCAGAATGGTATTCCCTCCATACTAACCAGGATAACTAACTTACTGGATGAATGAAACAGATATAATAGAAAACGGAGGGTTCAAATCCTGCTCCCTTACAACTGAACAAAAACCGGAGGGTTCAATCCCTACTTCGATTTATACAGTATAAATGTGACCGGAGGGTTCTATGCCAGCTCCGACCAACCAGTAAGGAGAATGGATCCTTGACCATCCACTCTTCACTATAATCAAGAGTGTCCTATGACGTTCCCTTATGGTATAACATAAGAACTCAATGAAGATTTATCACTGAAATCTCCGGATCCCTAGAGTATTCCTAAAATAATCTTCAAGCTCAAAACAAAAAAGGGGGCAGAAGTAACTAGCTCCTGCCTTGACTTCTAACATAAACAAAGAGTAATTAACAATCATCAAATCCTTTAAATACCTTAACTGTAGTCCTACTATGGTAAATGAATACTTATGGAGGTGGCAACCGTCTGTGTGTGGAGGCAGGTGGAGCTACACTGCGTCACTGTTGGCGGAGTTCCAAATCTGTGCGCCGGCTCTGCCCGAGTAGCGTCGAATCTTGTTCGAGGTGTCGAAGCTTTGAGTCGAATCCTGCAAGGTCGCCACTTGTGAAGGTTGTCGGCCAATCTTCTCAGAAAAGTATAATGAAAAAGACTAATAACAAGAAAAATAAACTCTTTATTTTAATAGAATGAAATTTAAATAATAAATATTAAATATGATTACAATAATCCTATATTAAAGAAAAATGAAAAATGAAACAAAAAAATATATATGATTCAAAGCTAAATATTTACAGCTGTGGTCTTATCACTGAAGCAATGAATCCCGGTGATGACTCCGTGGTGGTGGTGGTGGTGTTGTTGTTGTTGTTTTTTGCCTCGATGTTTTTTACCTCCCCCAGTCTTCCCAAAAAATTTCAATGTCACAAATGATGTCAGGGGACTCAGTTGAAAGTTGGCCCCCCAATGACGTCCAAATTTCCTAATGTTTTTTAGTGTACTGAGGTACTACTGGTGGTAGTAGAAATGGTGGTGGTTCCCCTGTTTCTCATTTATGAGTACGCCGGCCCCCCCTCAGCCTTGAATCCGATGATCCCAGCGGACACAGAGGACTGTGAATGAAACCACAATAATTACTCACCACTCTAGCATTAATTTTTCATAGTAGGCATAAGGCCTTTAAAAGAAATGGCGAAACTGTAATAATGAACTCATTTTCTTTTTAATTTAAGCTTAAAATAATTAAAAGTGAAAAGCCTTAAAAAAAATAATGAAAAATACGACAGCCGTGAAGTACTTACAGTGAGATCGAGCGTGGTTGGGCGGTGATTTCAACTGGTGGCCCGGGGCCTGGGATTACACCTCTCACCCGGGGGAAAAAAAAAAAGGGGGGGATGCGGCGAAACACTCACCCCCCCTTAACCAGCAAACTACCACTCAACCATCCTCTACATACCTTCCCTTTCATCACTCCCATCTATGGACTTTTCGCTCCCCAGACCACGCTCGTCACAGGCCCCACTGTGATACCTCATAACGTACCATGACCCGTTGTTGCCTCCCTGTCAGGTATTCTCTGATCCATTGCAGTCCCTTCCTGTTATACACCCCGTGTTTGTGTGTGTGTGTGTGTGTGTACACACCTAGTTGTGGGTTTAAAGGGGTTGATTCCCGCTCCTGGCCCCGCCTTTCCCCTGGTCGCTTCCCAGATCACGCTTTTTTCATATTTTTCTTACAGCTATGTATGGATCCCGCCTCCCTACCCCACTTCTCAGACTATTCCTCTTTCTGACAACTCTGTGACTGAAGAAACTTTTCCTAACATCCCCCGTGATTCTTTTGAGTCTTCAACTTCCC
>WNWK01054273.1:0-11607 GCA_009830355.1 Cherax destructor
TATGCCTGTGTCCGCCTGCTAGGCCTACTCGGATGATACCGACTACTAGGCCGCCCTGCGCTGAGGCATTCAAAGGCAGGCCTATCATTGGCTAACACAAGTCACATGGTAATCACGTGAACAGCTATGGCGAGCTGTTAGAAGTACGAACCGTACAAACCTACCAGATCATGGCATCGATTTGGAAAATGGGGGGTCTTTATTTACTATGCAAACAATTACTTTCTCGACTTTATAATAATAATAACATAATATCTTTATTTAGTACTAGCACATGTACAAGGTATACAGGCCTAGCTGACATCAATGACGTACTACTGCATAGAAAGCCCCTTGTTATGCTGAGCATTTCGGGCAAATTAGGTCAGTTTTGTCCCAGGATGCGACCCACACCAGTCGACTAACACCCAGGTACCCATTTTAAACTGATGGGTGAACAGGGACAGGGACAGCAGGTGTCTCATGGAAACACGTCCCTAATGTTTTCCAGCCGTACCGAAGGAGAATCGAACTCCGGACCTCAGTGTGTGAGCTGATTGAGCTACAGGACACTACACTGCACTGCACCACTCTGAGAAAACTTCCCCTCACTCCTTCAGTTGCTGCCTTGCAAAATTACATAGCTCCTGATGACGCAGTCTGAAGTTTGAAAGTACTTGAGCTAAAGATTTTTACCGCCCGTGGCTTGTCTTGCATAGTTAAGATCGCCTGTCTGCGATTGTTTGCATGTCATAATATGTTTGGAGAAGCCAAACTCTTCAATGGATTCCCATTGAATCTTTGCTATCATTGTTGTTTGCCTTGGTGAGATGGTCAAAAATGTCAAAATATTAAAGAAGAGTTTACCGATTCAACTCCAGAAGTTGTTAAATTAGACACATATGCAACACTTGGGTATCTTTATTGAGGAAACGTTTCGCCACACAGTGGCTTCATCAGTCCAATACAAAGTAGAAAGTTGAAAGGAGAGGAGGAGTTTGAGGTAATCAGTCCCTCGGCCTGGAGTCGATGTGTTCAGTCCATCAATCTTGAAGCAAGTACAGCATAGGACAAATAGAAGTTGCTTATATACTGTATGTTGCTTATATACTGTATGCTTATATACTGTATGTCTGACACAGCAACATCTTGAGATCTTGATACAAACGGATTCTTCAACACTTGTCTAACCTTAGGACGAAGACCTACTTCGACTAGTGGATGGTACCACTATGACCCTGCCTCCTCCTGCTTCGTCTCACCTGTCTACAGTATATAAGCAACTTCTATTTGCCCTATGCTGTAGTTGCTTCAAGATTGATGGACTGAACACATCGACTCCAGGCCGAGGGACTGATTACCTCAAACTTCTCCTCTCCTTTCAACTTTCTACTTTGTATTGGACTGATGAAGCCACTGTGTGGCGAAACGTTTCTCAATGAAGATACCCAAGTGTTGCATATGTGTCTAATTTAACAACTTGTCGGTTCTATGAACCATTCATCTACAACTCAGAAATTCTTACTATCACTCAAAACCTGAAATTTAACAGTATTAAGCGCAGGTTTGAGGTTACACCCACTCACACAAGACTGAATTGATAGGCAGACTATCGCACTAGGTCATTAGCGTCCCTTATGACCATGTTCTCCAACTATCAGTTTTGATGGAAACAGTTTCTGCAGGCAGTTTTACAGATAGCAAATCGCTTGCCTTCCCAACATGCATACAAAATCTTTAAGACTGCCATTGCAGAAAACATTGACCACATTCCAGTGCATGAGAAGCAAAGGTATCCTTTACTGTACTGATATCACAGCATTTCAGAAACCGTTATTTCTTGGTAAGTGTCGAACGTAGTGCTATCAGTGTAGTAGTGTGGCAAGGCCACTACCTACACTACTACTCTGACAAATATATATATTTTCTTACTAAACCTAAACTAACATAACGTATATGATCTACTAAAATATGTTTATAACTATTTAAAATAAATTATATATTTTTTCTTTATATTCAGTTTTATTTTCGCAAATTTAAAGGTATAATTTTTCGCTAGCTTTATTTGGCAAAGACATGTTCTTTTATTATATATATATATATATATATATATATATATATATATATATATATATATATATATATATATATATATATATATATATATTGTGTGTGTGTGTGTGTGTGTGTGTGTGTGTGTGTGTGTGTGTGTGTCGTGTGTACTTACCTAGTTGTGGTTGCAGGGGTCGAGTCATAGCTCCTGGCCCCGCCTCTTCACTTGCCGCTACTGGGTCACGCTCCTGCTCCATGAGCTTTATCATACCTCTCCTTAAAGCTATGTATGGAACCTGCCTCCACTACATCGCTTCCCAAGCTATTCCACTTCCCGACCACTCTATGACTGAAGAAATACTGTGATTCATTTGAGTCTTTAACTTCCAACTGTGTCCCCTTGTTGCAGTGTCCCATCTCTGGAACATTCTGTCTCTGTCAACCTTGTCTATTCCTCTCAGTATCTTATATGTCATTGTCATGTCCCCCCTGTCTCTCCTGTCCTCCAGTGTCGTCAGGTCGATTTCCCTTAACCTCTCCTCGTAGGACATACCCCTTAGCTCCGGGACTAGTCTTGTTGCAAACCTTTGCACTTTCTCTAGCTTCTTTACGTGCTTGGCTAGATGTGGGTTCCAAACTGGTGCTGCATACTCCAGTATGGGCCTAACGTTACACAGTGTACAGAGTCCTGAACGATTCTTTATTAGGATGTCGGAATGCTGTTCTTAGGTTAGCTAGGCGCCCGTATGCTGCAGCAGTTATCTGGTTGATGTGCGCCTTAGGAGATGTACCTGGTGTTATACTCACTCCAAGATCTTTTTCCTTGATTGAGGTTTGCAGTCTCTGGCCCCCTAGACTGTACTCCGTCTGTGGTCTTCTTTGCCCTTCCCTAATCTTCATGACTTTGCACTTGGTGGGGTTGAACTCCAGAAGCCAATTGCTGGACCAGGCTTGCATCCTGTCCAGATCCCTTTGTAGTTCTGCCTAGTCCTCGTCCGATTGAATTCTTCTCATCAACTTCACATCATCTGCAAACAGGGACACTTCGGAGTCTATTCCTTCTGTCATGTCGTTCACAAATACCAGAAACAGCACCGGTCCTAGAACTGACCCCTGTGGAACCCCACTCGTCACCGGCGCCCACTCTGACACCTCGCCACGTACCATGACTCGCTGCTGTCTTCCTGACAGGTATTCCCTGATCCATTGTAGTGACTTCCCTGTTATCCCTACCTGGTCCTCCAGCTTCTGCACTAATCTCTTGTGTGGAACTGTGTCAAATGCCTTCTTACAGTCCAGGAATATGCAATCTACCCACCCCTCTCTCTCTTGTCTTATTGCTGTCACCCTGTCGTAGAACTCCAGTAGGTTTGTGACACAGGATTTCCCGTCCCTAAAACTGTGTTGGCCGTCGTTGATAAGCTCATTCCTTTCAAGGTGCTCAAGGTGTGTATGTGTGTGTGTGTGTGTGTGTGTGTGTGTGTGTGTGTGTGTGTGTGTGTGTGTGTGTGTGTGTGTAAGAAGTCACGAAAGCCCTTGAAATTTCACTAATTTCACTATTTTTACACATTGGTTGTTCTGCATATTGTGATATCACCTGTTTACTGTGATTTTATTGCAATATATATATATATATATATATATGTAGGTATTAGTATGGTAGACAGCAACCGCACAAGGAGGTAAGCCTGTATTTGTTTTACATGATGGTAGGATTGCTGGTGTCTTTTTTCTGTCTCGTAAACATGGAAGATTTCTGGTACATCTAGCTACTTCTACTTACACTTAGGTAACACTACACATACATGTACACGTTTATGTATACACACTCATCTGAGTTTTCTTTGATTTTTTCTTAATTGTTCTTGTTCTTATTACTTTTCCTTTCATATCTATGAGGAAGTGGAATAAGAATCTTTCCTCCGTAAGCCATGCGTGTTGTAAAAGTCAACTAAAATGCCGGGAACAATGGGCTAGTAACCCCTTTTCCTGTATAGCTTACTAAAAATAAAAAGAAGAAAACCGTCAAAGTGGGATGTTTGAATGTGCGTGGATGTTGTGCGAATGATAAGAAAGAGATGATTGTAGATGTTATGAATGAAAAGAAGCTGGATGTCCTAGCTCTAGGTGAAACAAAGCTGAAGGGGTAGGAGAGTTTCAGTGGGGTGAAATAAATGGGATTAGGTCAGGGTTTCTAATAGAGTTGGAGCTAAAGAAGGAGTAGCAATAATGTTGAAGGATAAGTTATGGCAGGAAAAGAAGGAATGTAAATGTATAAATTCAAGGATTATGTGGAGTAAAATAAGGGTTGGATGTGAAAAGTGGGTTATAGTAAGTGTTTATGCACCTGGAGAAGAGAGAGGTGTAGAGGAGAGAGATTTTGGGAAATGTCGGATGAGAGCATGGTGAGTTTTGAACCAAGTGAGAGAGTACTTGTGGTGGGGGATCTCAATATTAAAGTGGGTAAAAATGTTGTGGAGGGAGTAGTAGATGAATTTGGGGTGCCAGGGGTAAATGAAAACAGCAACCATTAATTGAACTATGTTTAGAAAGAGGTTTGGTAATAAGTAATACATATTTTATTTTGAGCTGTAACAAACTGTTTCATTAGCCCCAGTCTGATGTGTAATGGAAGGAACAGAACCTTTTGAGGATCCAATAATGGTTTATGTTTGATATTGTGTCTTGCTACTGAGAACTTAGTCATTTGAGGCCAGTGCTTCCTTTGGTAATGTGCTGCTCTGTCTCTACTATCACAATGACAAAGATAACAGGGACACTTGGTAAAACCTCCTTTGAGTCCCATCTAAATTGCCACCAGTCTCCAATAACCTCCCAGCCATAATTATCATAGTTCAAAGCTTCCAGTAGAAGTTTGACGCTGTTGTAGTCCTTCTTAAGATGCACTGAATGAACCAAGGAAAGATAGATATGAATACTTGTTCCTATCGTGTAGAAATACAGCTTTTAGGCTTCTGGAGGAGCTGTCAATGAAGAGTCTCCACTCATGTGGATTGCATGCAATTCTAATTGCATCAAACAGGCCTGATACATCATTACAGTAGCACAACCTGTCTTCATTAGTGAAGAAGCTTGAAAAATGTTGGTGACGTTTTCTTTGGCTTGTCACTTGCACACTTTCATCCACCAAGACCCACTCATTGAGCCCTGAAATCAAAAGCTCAGCATTTGACTTTGTCAAACCAAGATCTCTGATAAGGTCATTGAGGTCTGTTTGGTTTGGATAGTAAGGATTTCTCCCAACAGCTGCATCTGTGAGATCATAGTCTTGTTCACTGTGCTCTTCATTTTCTGATTTGCTGTTTTCTTCTTCTGACGGTTGACTTCTTTCTGGAGGTGTAGGTACAGGAAGATCATCACTGTGTGCTACTGGTGCAAGGTCTGGATAAGAAATAGCAGGTGGATTTTCCCCAGTTCGGCGTTTTGAAGGATCCACCAGGCAGATATAGCAGTTGGTTGAGTGATCAGTGGGTTCACGCCATATTCTAGGAACAGCAAACTTCATGCCTCTTTTTCTCTTCTATACCATCCTCTAGACCAAAATAATTAGATTTTACCCTTCATATAACTAATGACTTTCTTACCTTCCAATGTTTTCTTACAATGCTCACAAGCAACATGAGGTGCCCAACTGGGATGCCAAAATATGCTTTGTAAGCTTCACACATTTTTTTTAGATGCTGTTACAGAGAACTTCTTTGCTCTTGTCTTAATGAATTGACCACATATATAGCAGAATGCATCTGGAGAATGATTGCAGCCTCTTGATGCCATTTAACTTCTGATGTGTCTTCTCAGGTAGCCAGAACTGAACTGAATGCTACAACGAGGTTAATATAATGACTAAGGCTGGCTGTTTTCCTCTTCCTAGAACGGATGATGTCATTTATGTAGTGAGGGAGCTAAATATGTAAGTAAATTAGACCTGTTGAAGGGTTATTATCAGATTCCTTTAACCCCACTTGCCAGTGACATCTCTCCTTTTGCAATGCCAAATGGGCTTTTTCAGTACAAGGTTCTTCCTTTTGGGCTTCGTAATGCTCCCTCTTGTTTTCAATGTAGGATGCATGGAGTTATACTATACGTGGCCTAGCTGGAGTGAGGTGTTATATTGATGACTTTATTATTTTTAGTAATTGTTGGGCAGAACATGTGAAATAGCTGAGAGAACTTTTTTCTAGGCTCAATGAGGCTTAACTCAGAGTTAATTAGGCGAAAACTGTTTTTGGACAAGCCCAGGTAACCTTTCTAGGACATGTAATTGACCAGGAAAAAGTGACCCCAGTGAATGCCAAGGTGGAGGTTATAGACAATTTTCCTGTACCAAAGAACCGGAAGGAGGTTATGCGTTTCGTGGGCCTGGTAACATTTTACAGAAAGTTCTGTCCAAATTTGTCAAAGGTGATCTCTCCACTCACAGACCTTATTAGTCCCAAGCAAAAATTTGTGTGGGACATGAAGTGTCAGAGGGCATTTGAACATGTAAAAGCTCTGCTTACTAGAGCTCCTGTGTTGACTAGTCCCAATTTTACACTGCCATTTTGTCTACAGGTAGACGCTAATGATACTGGTGTTGGTGCTGTATTATTACAAGAAGTAGCAGGACAATTATTGCCAGTCAGCTACTTATCTGCGAAACTCAAAAACATCAGAGAAATTATGCCACCATAGAAAAGGAGGCCCTTGCTTTAGTGTTGACTGTGCAACATTTTTATGTTTATGTTTCAGGATGAGTTCATCCTGTAACTGTGTATAGTGACCACAATCCTTTACGTTTCCTTCACCTAATGAGGAACCACAGTCAGAGACTTACTATATGGGCTTTGTTCCTCCAACCTCTGAATTTGGTGATTGGTTATGTGAAGGGGACAGAGAATAATGTTGCTGTTGTCTCGTGTGTACTGTACATAATGTAGTGTAGACATTTATCTGCTCTCGTTTTGCAGTGGTTGCAGTAGGTGAGTAGATGGCTTCTGACCACCTAGTGGACTGAGGCCGGTGAGCTGGTGGAGGGAGGTATCAGATTTCCCAAGAGTGTGTGTGTGTTTTTGGTGGTAGTCACATCAGTACATGCCTAGGTAAGGTATGCTAACATAAGGTGTGTGCGGTGATGCCTCACCTGTGTGATGTTGGTGTATGGGCTGTTGGACCTAAGATAGTGATAAGGCGGTGAAGCCTCACCATTTTTGGGTGTTTGGTGTGTTGTGTTTCTCCAGGACCCACCTGCTTATTTTTATCACCAGTGTGAGGTGACTCCATACAGGGTTCCTTGGAATGACAGTGCAGGTGAAAGCCTAGGAGGCCCGCCTTTTGAGGGGTCAATGGTGATGACTCCAGTGTGTTTTTCAAGACCACAGTCCCACCGACAAAATTTATATGTGACTAACTACCCAGTTTTGAAGTCCGTAATTTTCCATCCCGTGCTCTACAGTTTCTTCCAGTGGTGTGTTTTGTGTAGCCAGTTTTACGTATTGCATATTGCTGTTTGTATTAATATGTACAATAATTTTTTGCACTGTTTCTGGAGACTGTTAATGTATTTTTTATGAAGTGCCTATTTCATATTTGAAAACAGAGATGTGCGATAATAGACATTAATGCTGTTTACAGAGTTTCTCAATTTATGATAATCACGTCATTAATGTAAAGACTTTGTTTACATAAAGTGCATGATTTATTTTTGCAAGGAGAGTTGTGTTGTAATGGACACTATGCTGTTTAAAGAGACATTTTCTCAATTTATAATAAGTTTATTTGTATATAATTATTGTGAATACTTTTTAAGTAATTAATATGTACAGAGGTAACCTAGTCAGCTCTTTAATTTTATGTCATGTATAGAAAATGCATCAACGTAGTTGTTTGTTTTTCAATGTACAAGTAAATTGTACCAAGACAGTGCTTGATGCAGTTTTCTTATTTTGTGGTGAATTTTGTGTTTCCCCAGACCAAAGGTTAATTTCCCATTTTTTTCCTTGTCAAGCTGTGTGAGACCGGTGGTCTAGGGAAGGGGGCATTAATAGTGCATTTATTACGAAGTGTATTGTTGAAAATGGGTATAAAAAATGCTCCATATAAATGTCAGTTTCCAGGATTTGCTCTGAAACCGGACGCATATTTGCCCTGAGTAGCCATGAGAGGACAGAAGCAAGAGAGGTGTGTGTTAGTACGAGAAGAGAAGAGCGGCGACTGGAAGAAGTCGTCATGGTTTGGCGTTGGTGTAAGTAGGTGGGGGGTGATATTTTTTTTTTTTGCAAGTTTATACTATAGGATATTTTATTGGTTTAAGTGCTCTCATGTTTACCTGTAAGACCCTAGTGTACAGAGGCCTGTTTAAGTTTTGGGAGAGTACTAGTACAGGCTGCAGGATGAGTAGCCTGTAGAAAGTGGGAGGGTTATGGAACCTCCCTGTTTATAAATGATAGTGCTTTACACACTAGTAGCAGTGTGCTAGTGAGCTAATATAAATACTGGGTAAAGTTGAACTGGAATGTGGTGATATTGGTATGTAGTAGAGTATGTTGTATGGTGTATATGTAAGTTTACTATTAATATATTATATATATGTTAGTTTTTGTGCCCTTCCTGTTAATAACTATTGTCTCCACATTTAATGTGAAGGTACAAGCTGCCCTAGAGTGGTTTCTTTTTCTATTTTAAATAATATAAATGCCCTTAGACTAGGCAGGTCGTTTACCCTTAGCCACGACTTTTATTTACGTTACGCAGAAAAACCGTAACACACTACATCTTCACTTCTTGAGGCCTCCTCCTTGCAATCATTAAAACCTACGTCTCACACCCATTTAAAAGTGTTGGTAACAACAGTTCTGCTACTCTCCTTATTGAGACTCTTCAATAATTCATTAATAAAATCTGTCCTGTTATTCTTTGATAAGATCTGTCCAGTTATTCCTTGATGTGATCTGTCCAGCCACTCTAATGTGATCACTACTGTCATTCCTTGAGATCTGTCCAGTCATTCCTTGATGAGATCTGTCCAGTCATTTTTTGATGAGATCTGTCCAGTCATTTCTTGATGAGATCTGTCCAGTCATTCCTTGATGAGATCTGTCCAGTCGTTCCTTGATGAGATCTGTCCAGTCGTTCCTTGATGAGATCTGCCTAGTCATTCCTTGATGAAATCTGTCCAGTCATTCCTTGATGAGATCTGTCCAGTCATTAATTGATGAGATCTGTCCAGTCATTCCTTGATGAGATCTGTCCAGTCATTCCTTGACGAGATAAGTTCAGTGATTTCTTGACGATATCTGACCAGTTTTGCCTTTGTAATATCTATCAAGGAATTCCTTGATGAGATCCTGTTAAGTTAATCCTTGATGAAATCTGTCCAGTCATTCCTTGTTGAGATCTGTCCCATCATTTCTTTTACAGATATGTCGGGTTATTTCTTGCTGAGATTTGTCCAGTTATTAATGAATGAGTTTTATCCAGTCATTAATGGACGATATTTGTTAAGTCAGAAGTGATGTGTCCAGTAATTTCTTGGTGAAATCTGTCCAGTCATTCTTTGATGATACCCAGTAATTCCTTTAAGAAATTTGTCCAGTCATTCCTACATAAAAATCAGTCAAGAGTTGCCTTGAAGAGATCTGTCCAGTTCATCCTTGATAATAACTCTCCAGTCACTCATTGATGATATCTTCCTAGTCACTCCCTGATATCTTCCTAGTCACTCCCTGATATCTTCCTAGTCACTCCCTGATATCTTCCTAGTCACTCCCTGATATCTTCCTAGTCACTCCCTGATATCTTCCTAGTCACTCACTGATATCTTCCTAGTCACTCACTGATATCTTCCTAGTCACTCACTGATGATATCTTCCTTGTCACTCCCTGATATCTTCCTAGTCACTCACTGATATCTTCCTTGTCACTCACTGATGATATCTTCCTAGTCACTCACTGATATCTTTCTTTTCACTCACTGATGATATCTTTCTTGTCACTCACTGATGATATCTTCCTTGTCACTCCCTGATATCTTCCTAGTCACTCACTGATATCTTCCTTGTCACTCACTGATGATATCTTCCTTGTCACTCACTGATATCTTCCTAGTCACTCACTAATATCTTCCTAGTCACTCCCTGATGATATCTTCCTTGTCACTCCCTGATATCTTCCTAGTCACTCACTGATATCTTCCTTGCCACTCACTGATGATATCTTCCTTGTCACTCCCTGATATCTTCCTAGTCACTCACTGATGATATATTCCTGAAATATGTCCAGTCACTCCTTGTAGAGATGTGTCTGCTCACTTAAGATTTGTCTAGTCCTTTGTGGAGAATGTGCATTCTCTTTCCTACGATAATGTACTGTACTTAGCTTATTGATGAATCCAAGATGTCGCAGCCGTCCCCAACACCTTCTCAGGGGATCCATCTATGGCCTCATTCTCCACAGGGGGCTGTAATATAAACATCAAGTGATAATAATATTGCCCCAAAGGAGCATATGCCCAATATTTCAGTCTTAAATGGACTGAAAGGCGGGTTACTCACAGTTTTTGGGCGGATCGCCCACGATTCACCGGGTGATATGATAAATCTGCCTAAAGCAAATTATGCATTCCTAACTGCGCAGAAGGTGGCATCTAGGTTTAAGCAGACTTACCTGGGTATTTGTAACGGACCCTTAATTCACACCCGGATATCGCTGTCTTGTTTGAAGAACGCTGCTGAAGAGTCACTGCCTTGTTAGACGACGCAAACTCATTGTCCCTTTACGTTCTTTAATGCCGTAATCAGAAGCTGCGCACACTTCTGAATATACCGTGGTTTTATACACTAAACGTGTTGGAACAGAATTCTTATCCGATTTCCCGACGTTAGTGGAGATTGAGGGAGGACGAACGCATACGACGATTGTCTCTTTGTCCGGTTATACACCGCGCCGTAGCACCTTTCCCCCTAGATATCTTAAGTCAATCTGCCTCGCCCCTGCATCCCGCAGCTCGGTCAAGCGGCGTCGCTGAGGTCAGCTAAATTTCAACACTTGCAAACCACTGCAACAACTTGCAATTCAAGAGCTCGTGTTCTCTATTTCGATCACTAGAGCACAAGATTGTAGGCAAGTTTAGTAATGGAAATAACAGTTTTCTATATCTCTTCCCTGCTAAGGTAAAGAGTAACATATCTCAATGTATTCACTGATTACAGTACATCAACATTGGTTGCAACCCTGGTCAGCTACTACGTGACTCTTGGCTGTTTGGGTCCATCCATATGTTTTTGATTAAACTGTTGACCCGTAGGTTGTTGATCAGAGAGCTAGGCTCGCCGTCTGGCCCTTTCTAAGGGTCGGGCCCCTAAGGGCAGGGCCTTTTCTAGTCAGAAAGGGCTGGTACCCCCTCTTTTGGAGAATTTTCTCCACACTGGGGGGAAGCGAAGGTTCACTTAAAGTGAACTACTCATCACTTAACATTAATTTGATTTTCTCACTCGCCATCACTGCTGCTTGTCTTTTCTGAACAGCTTCAGTCTGTGTGGTTTCTGGAGAATCACTAATTTTATTTTTGTTTTCAACACT
>WNWK01054274.1:0-11607 GCA_009830355.1 Cherax destructor
GTGTGTGTGTGTGTGTGTGTGTGTGTGTGTGTATGTACATGTGTGTATGTGTATTGTGTATGTATATACATTTTGCGTGTGTATTGTATATGTATATGTTTGGGACCAACAATTAAAATTTGCCCAATAACCATTACGTTGGGCTGGGTGTAGATTAGATTGTATTGCTTTATAATTTTTCGAGTCAACCATGTACAGACGTAAGTAAATTTACACTGATTCATTACCTTTGTAACTAGTGAATTAATTACCATTGTACCTTGTTCCCATTCAAAACTTTGGGGCCCAGTCTCTGGACCCTATATATACCTCTGTAATCTGCAAATACCTTTGTAACTTGTCATGATTGTGACCATCTGAGTTCATTACCTTTGTAACTTGCTCAGCCATCAAACTTTGAGGTCCAGTCCCTGGACCCATTATGTACCTCTGTAATCTTTTGACTACCGCCCACAGGATGGGTATGGGGTGCATAATAAAGATATCAAACTAACTAACGTGCTTTTAACATCCTATGGAGAGGGAGCATGGACACTGGGGTCGTCCCGCAGTTACTAAAAACAACAGACATAGCCCCACTCCACAAAGGCGGCAGTAAAGCAATGGCAAAGAACTACAGACCAATAGCGCTAACGTCCCATATCATAAAAATCTTTGAAAGGGTTCTAAGAAGCAAGATCGCCACTCATCTAGATAACCATCAATTACACAACCCAGGGCAGCATGGGTTTAGAGCAGGTCGCTCCTGTCTGTCCCAACTACTGGACCACTATGACAAGGTCCTGGATGCTCTAGAGGACAAACAGAATGCAGATGTTATATACACAGACTTTGCAAAAGCCTTTGAGCATGGTGTGATAGCACACAAAATGCGTGATAAAGGAATAACAGGAAAAGTTGGTAGATGGATCTATAATTTCTAACAAGTAGAACACAAGAGTAGTAGTCAACAGAGTAAAGTCTGAGACAGCTAATGTGAAAAGCTCTGTTCCAAAGGCACAGTACTCGCTCCCATCTGTTCCTCATCCTCATATCGGACATAGACAGGGATATAAGCCACAGTGCCGTGTCTTCCTTTGAAGATGACACCCGAATCTGTATGACAGTGTCCACCGTTGAAGACACTGCAAGACTCCAAGCAGACATAAACCAAAAAGCAGGGGTGCCACTAGCACGTTGAGGGACAACACAATAAGTGTCAGGGGCCCAAGATTGTTCAACTGCCTCCCAGCATACATAAGGGGGATTACCAACAAACCCCTGGCTGTCTTCAAGCAGGCACTGGACAGTCACCTAAAGTCGGTACCTGACCAGCCAGGCTGTGGTTCGTACGTTGGACTGCGTGCGGCCAGCAGTAACAGCCTGGTTGATCAGACTCTGGTCCAACATGAGGCCTGGTCACAGACGGGGCCGCGGGGGCGTTGACCCCTAGAATTCTCTCCAGGTAAACTCCAGGTAAGCAGGACGCCGGTGCATCACCCACCATCACCCCAGGCAACACGTCAACAAACACAATGGCTGACTCTCCCTCTCCCTCACCCTACTCAACCACCACTCAAGACGACGGGACAGCAACAACACCAATCATGACTGAATCTCCCTCAAACCACACTGCCTTCAAAGGATTTGATCCATCTGAAACGATCTCAGGTATGACAAATGATCCTGTCACTCTTAAGTCATACATCACCACCCTAACTATCTAAGCATGAAACTAAGTTAGCCCACCTTGAAAGCAAGATCCTAATCTTTGAACAGAAGTTTACATCAGCTGGGATGGTTGATTTTGGAAAGACCCTCCAATCAGTCATAGCCAGCCATACAGAACAAATAACATCCCTAAACACGAAGGTTGAAGATGCTGTCAAGGACTGGAAGACCAACATGGATACCCAGCTGACTGACTATTTTTCTAACCAAGAAGATAAAACTGAGCAAGATAAGTTATCCAACGCGGTAATAATTAGCAGTGCACTCTTTCCAAGTGGCATAAACCATACCAACTGCAAAGATGCTGCTCTTCAGACCATAAAAGACCACTTAAATGTAGTAGTACCAGCATCAGAGATAACAGAATCACGATTACTTGGAACACAAGGTAGAAAAAAAGAGTGTTATGCTTAGATTTCACACGATAGACAGTAAAACCGATCTGATTAAAACATCAATTAGTGCAAAAAAAGATCTTTATGTAAATGAGTGTCTCACAAAAAAACGTCAGAACCTCCTATACAGAGTAAGAAAGCTTAAACGTGAGAATAATGACAAAATCCACCAGTGCTTCACACGGGAAGGGAAAATCCTAGTTAAGAAAACAAATGTAGGCCGTGCTTACTATATCACGAATGTAGGCCGTGCTTACTATATCACGAATGTAGGCCGTGCTTACTATATCACGAATGTAGGCCGTGCTTACTATATCACGAATGTAGGCCGTGCTTACTATATCACGAATGTAGGCCGTGCTTACTATATCACGAATGTAGGCCGTGCTTACTATATCACGAATGTAGGCCGTGCTTACTATATCACGAATGTAGCCGTGCTTACATATCACGAATGTAGGCCGTGCTTACTATATCACGAATGTAGGCCGTGCTTACTATATCACGAATGTAGGCCGTGCTTACTATATCACGAATGTAGGCCGTGCTACTATATCACGAATGTAGGCCGTGCTTACTATATCACGAATGTGGCCGTGCTTACTATATCACGAATGTAGGCCGTGCTTACTATATCACGAATGTAGGCCGTGCTTACTATATCACGCATGTAGGCCGTGCTTACTATATCACGAATGTAGGCCGTGCTTACTATATCACGAATGTAGGCCGTGCTTACTATATCACGCATGTAGGCCGTGCTTACTATATCACGAATGTAGGCCGTGCTTACTATATCACGAATGTAGGCCGTGCTTACTATATCACGAATGTAGGCCGTGCTTACTATATCACGAATGTAGGCCGTGCTTACTATATCACGAATGTAGGCCGTGCTTACTATATCACGAATGTAGGCCGTGCTTACTATATCACGCATGTAGGCCGTGCTTACTATATCACGAATGTAGGCCGTGCTTACTATATCACGAATGTAGGCCGTGCTTACTATATCACGAATGTAGGCCGTGCTTACTATATCACGAATGTAGGCCGTGCTTACTATATCACGAATGTAGGCCGTGCTTACTATATCACGAATGTAGGCCGTGCTTACTATATCACGAATGTAGGCCGTGCTTACTATATCACGAATGTAGGCCGTGCTTACTATATCACGAATGAAAACGAACTGTCCAACTTCCTTGGAGATGCTAACCTTACAGAGACTGATCAACTTCAATGACTTAATCCTTAGTCTACGTTAGTGCAACAGTTGTACTAGTAACTGCAACCTCACAATCTTATATTTCTCACAAAACTGATTGTATATTAATGTAATTAACTTCAAAATTTTATATTAATGTAATTAACTTCATATTTGTTCAAATAACTGCTACCTCAATATATTAAATTTCCCACTAAATATGATTGTATAACCTATTTTTTATTATATATATATCTATTTCCTTATCTGTTACCATTTATTTTTATTTTTTTTATTTTTAATAAATATTTATCATTACCATTTCCCAACCTTAACTATTTACAGTATTAGTAATTACTTTTTACTTGAAATTTTAATTATAACCTTTTCACAATTTTTTTTATATTCTTATAATCAAACAACTACCTCATTGTATATGTGACTTAGTTTATATTTTTCTTATAAGCAAATACCAAATAAGTGCAATTATTTACTTATACTTTTAAATACCTTTTTACCCTAAGCAAATTTCAGTCACTTTATTTGCTTAATTGTATTCTTATATTCAAACAACTACCTCATTGTGTATGTGACTTACTTTATATTTCCTTTATAAGCAACTACCTGATAAGTGCAATTATTTACTTATATTTTATAAATACCTTTTACCATTAGCCAATTTCAGTCATTTTATTTACTTAAAATTTGATCAAAACTACTTTTAATATTAGTCAAAACAATTTTTACTATTAGTTCAATAGCTCTTTGCATTCATTGACCTCTTATTGCCTTTCATAAACTAAAAGTTTCAACCAGTGCAATATTGAATCAAAAATTTTTCTCCATATCAATTTAATACTAGTCATTGAAGTTATTCTAACCATTCATTAGACAGTTAAATTAGTATATCATTAACATTATTCAAATATCCTATATCACCGTGAAAAATTCCTGTAAACACTTGCACATAATTTGTATTAATCCATTAGCAAGTAAGACTTTAATCTAATACCATATCATTAAGTTTAGCATAATCCATTGTTCTCAAGTCTAGTTATAGAATCACACTAAATCCTATGATTACAGGCATTGATACTGATATCAACCTATTATTAAATGACTTGCATGACTCCAACAGCAACTGCAACTATTACACAGCAGATCAAACAAAGACATTACTCAGAGCCAACAATAACTTAACTATCTTCAATTACAATGTTAGATCTTTGAGCAAACATTATGATGACCTCACAACACTACTCCAATCCCTACAGACCAATATGTCAATCATCACACTCACTGAGACCTGGCTGAAGCCTGATACTACAGGTGTCTATGCCATCCCAGGTTACACACCATTCACAACTGTAGGACAGACCAGCGAGGGGGTGGAACACCAATATATTATACAGATCAACTCGAATGTATCAAAAACTCTTGCACAAGGGATGAACATGGAGAATAATATAAATCAAAAGACCTGCAAAAACCCCTCACAGTGATAAACATCTACAGATTACCACAGTCAAACATCCGCCACTTTAGTGAAAAACTAGGAAACCTGATAATCGATTCACGCCTTAACAAAGATCATTTTCTGCTCACAGGAGATTTCAACATAAATCTCCTACATGACCAGGACCCACAGGTAACTGAATTCACAAACACTATGAGCAACTGCTTATTACTACCAACAATATCAAAACCTACAAGAATCTCTGAGAATAGTACCTCGTTACTAGACCACATCTGGACTAACACTATATCCCCTCTAAAATCAGGCATAATCACAGAAAACACCACAGACCACTACCCTACCTTTCTCATAACTAACCTAGGCATTTTGCCCCAAGAAATTGCAAAAGTTACCTTCAGACTACATAATGAGTCAGCTGTTAATAATTTTATATCAGCTATGATGAACATTGACTGGCTTAATGAATTAGAAACATATTCAGATACTAATGAATGCATCAAGAACTTTCTTAAAAAAACACACAACCTCTATAACAGACATTGCCCTAAAAAAAATAAACAGATCACAGCTAAGAAACTTAACAATCCCTGGCTAACACCCAGCATCCTTAAATCCATAAACAAGAGGCACAAATATGAAAAACAATACAGGCACTGGACAGGCACCTAAAGTCGGTACCTGACCAGCCAGGCTGTGGTTCGTACGTTGTTACTGCGGCTAGCAGTAACAGCCTGGTTGATCAGGCTCTAGTCCAACATGAGGCCTAGTCACAGACCGGGCCGCGGGGGCGTTGACCCCTGGAATTCTCTCCAGGTAAACTCCAGAAGGGGTCTAATAACCAGAGAACAATCCAAACGCTACTCATCAATCCTTACTAGCCTGAAAAGAAGGTCCAAAAAATTGTATTATGAGAACAGACTCCAGACCGTAAAAGGTGATATGAAAAAAGACCTGGAAACCCTATCTGCAATTCTAGAAATAAAAGATATCCACGAACAATACCATCAAATTATCAAAAACAGACGAACCCCTATCCTCACCAACAAGACAGCAAACAGATTTAAATTTTTTCTTCCCCCCAAAGGAAAGAATCTAGCGAGTAAAACCCCAAGCTCGAACACTCGTCCAACAGACTACCTCCCCAAAATACCCAGATACACTATTCCTAGCTCCTACCAACAAATTAAAGTCTCGCTCTTAACATTAAAAACAAAGCGGAGACATAAACAGCTTACCACCCTTTTTTAAAAAAAAAGCTACACATGTACTGTCACCAATTATAGCATTATTCAATAAAACCATTGAATCTTAACCCTTCCCCTCAATTCTCAAAAAAGCTAGGGGCACCCCGATCCACAAAGGAGGTGACCCAAAATGCTTTAACAATTATAGACCAATCCAAATTTACCATGCTTTCTAAAATCTTCGAAAAATTAATTCATAAACAGATCTATTCCCACCTCGTCTCACACAATGTACTAAACCCCTCAATTTGGATTCAGAACCAACAAAAGCAAAACGATGCTATAAACACATGTTAGAGTTAATATACACCGCACTTGAGAAAAAAGAAGTTCCGCTGGGAATCTTCATAGACCTACGCAAAGCATTTGATACAGTCGACCATGATTTTTGCTCACAAAACTAGCGCACTATGGTATTAGGGGCACCCCCCAACTCCAAAGTCTACCTTTGCAAAAAAGTCAGTATGTAAAAATGGAGAGAACCTTCCACACAACAAATTACAGTCGGTGTCCTCAAGGTAGTGTCCTGGGCCCCTCCCTTTCCCATTTACATAAATGACCTACCGAATGCATCACAATACTCAAACCCATTTTGTTTGCAGATAAACCCCCAAAAATATGTCTTCTCTTCACCCAAATCCAAATGTACTAGCCAACACAGTTAATGCCGAATTACAGAAAATATCAACATGGATGAACAAAAAACTTCCCCAAAAGGGCAAG
This sequence comes from Cherax destructor, assembly GCA_009830355.1. Classification (NCBI taxonomy): domain Eukaryota; kingdom Metazoa; phylum Arthropoda; class Malacostraca; order Decapoda; family Parastacidae; genus Cherax; species Cherax destructor. Next base: position 6,757 of record WNWK01054274.1, read on the forward strand.
ACCTACTACATTCAGTTTGGGAAAAAAAGCTGCAAATGTTCCACTTAACATAACCTTTTCACCCCTCACAAGGGTCCAAAAGGGAAAATTCCCAGGGAAACCACCTTGACAGTATTTTAAAATTCCCAAAAACACATACAACAAATTTCCAAGAAAATTTAAGGACAGTGGAAAACAAAATACGCTATTATGTGCCCAACCAGCTCTCATTGCACATATCTTCTCATTTCCCTTATCTCACCTATGGAATCTGTGCACGGGGCTCAACAACATTAAATCACCTTGACCCCCAAAAACCCCCAAAAAAAGGCGAGTCAGGATAAACAAATTCCCCTCTAGACAGCATACCCCCCTATATTCAGAACCTTAAAACTCTCACCATAAAAAAAAATTCATACCTATTCATTGCCTTCTACATAAAAAAACTCTACATTTAAAAAACCCCCGGCCCAAAATTTTCCTCAACAACTTTAATAGGGCCCACGAAAATGACACAAGACACAGACATATTTGACATAGAGTCCTTAAAAAAGAAAAAATTTATGCCCTAAAAGAATCTGAATTCATTACCAGTAAATATCAAATTAACCTTGTCGGAAAATCAATTCAAGACTCTTTCAAAAAAACACCTACCACCCTATACTAAATACTCATATTGTAACAAACTTTTTAAAACCCAAATTTTTTTACTTAAGATGATCTCAATTTGATATGTTCATCCTCCTTAACATTTTCAATTTCATATCATCTATTTCTTTAAAATTTTTGTATCATCATTTTCTTAATTTTAAATAAAATAATTTTTTAAAAAAATCAAAAAATTCTAGTATTGTTATTTACATATGCATCAACATACTGTCTTTAAATAAATTTCTAGATTAAAATCAAAACCTTTTATTGTGTTCAATGCCCAGCCCTTCTAGGGGAGGGAGGTGCCAAGGCTGGGGCTTTACCTCTGGGTCGAAGGCCTTCCCGTTTGCCCCTTGGGGCGGGGAAGGTGGCAGACCAAAGGGGCCCAGCAACATTCCCCACCTGCCTCGTGCGTGGGCGAATATGGTAGGCCTGGGACCAGTTGGTCCCACCCTGAGGGGGACCCCCTCATGGGAACTTTGGTTCGCACCCCACGCCAGGGGGGCCGGGGCGCCATCTGGGGCCCGGGGGGAGATTTCCGGGGGAAACAACACCCCCTCCTCCTCTTGTATTTCTTTTTTAAAGTATGTATAACCATATTATAATTTAAATAATACAGCTAGAATAAACTCAATCAATTTCTTTAGCATTAAGTACTTAGTGAATAAGTTCTAGAATAAACTGCCCCAATGCCATGGCATGCCAGGTTTTTTGGGGGGGGGCTTGGGCTTCCAGCAAGCATTTTGAGGTGTTAATGGAGTGAATGGAGACGAATGGTTTTTTTTGGGGCATGACGATCTGTTGGGGTGGCAGGGAAATTGTTTTAAGGGTTGGGGAAAATTAATTGATTTAGTTGGGCGATCCCAAAAAAGTAAAGCCTGCACTTTAAAGGAGGGGGCTGAGATAGTGACAGCTGGGAGGGGCTTTTTTCCTGTAGATCGAGCTCCTCTGCAAAACAGTGATTATGTATGAGTGTGGTGAAAGGTTTAATGATGATAAAATTTTTTTTTTTTTTGGGGGTTTTTTTTTTCACCGCCTCGGTGGGGGACGGCCGACTTGTTGAAAAAAAAAAAAAAAAAAATATTATCATATACTGTACATTCACACGTTTTCATCTTGCAAAGACTGCATACAATATCATAAAGGACGTTTTTTCCCAAAACATTCTCCTACTTTCAAAAAACTGCATATTTGGGGAAAACTGTAAATTTTGTATTTTATATCAAATGGACATGGCCCTGTGTGACAAAGGAGGAGGCCAGAGGGGTCCTTACCAGCATAGCAGGGCAGGGACTCGCAACAGGATGACTGTAGTCCTGAGGAGGCAATAGGAGCGCCGAGGGGGAGGGGGAGGGCGGGACGATTGCAAGTGTCGGCCTGTGCCACCCTTCCTGAAAATTGCCATGAGTGGGAGATCCGCTGTGGGGGGGGAAAACTTTCGGGGGGGGGTGGAAGGGAGGGGGGAATCCCCCGCCCTTTGGGGGGGACATCATCAGTATGAGGGAGGAGGGCGGGACGGGGCCCTTTGGGGTCTGATCAAGGACTGCAGCTGTGGAGTGCTTCAGGCGAGTGGTGGGGCAATGGCGGAGAGCTACAGACAGGAGTTGTGAAGGGGAGTTTGCGGAGGGGGGGCATGTGGCTGACATGCGGGGGACCTAGGGTCGGGAAACGAGCAGTTTAATTTTGGATCCAGGGGAGGGCTAACACCAGGCAAAGGCCTGCAAAAAGCTGGGGCAGCTGTGGTCATGAGGGTGGTGGGGCCAAAAGGACAAAGGCCTGGAGGAATGCGGGGGTTTTAAAGGGGGTTTGAGGTCAAAAAAATTTTTTAAAAAAAGTTCCAAAAAAAAAGGCCAAAAAAAATTCAAGGAAAGCCCCCTTTTGTCTTATTCCGGTGTCTAACGGTCAATGTTAATGGTTTGTGTAATGTGCGGAAGAGAGATTGGTTAGGGGGGATTTTGGGGCTATCATGGATGTGGCTTGTGTGCAGGAGCAAAATTATAAGATGGGGTGAGTTGGTCATGGCGGGGTATGTGGGGATTTTGGGGTTTTGTAGGTTGAAAGGGAGGAGCAGCTGTTTTGTTTTGGGAAACCAGCCCTTTGTTGTGAGCCATTGGGAAGTGAGGGGGATGGTAGGATTTTTCGAGGAGGGCTTATGGGGTGGGGAACGCGTAGGTTTTATGAGTGTATAGGGGCCACAGGGGTGAGGGGGGGAGTTAAAAGTAGGTTTGTGAGGGATGAGTTGTGTATCACCCGGTCATGCCGGTAGTGTCGTTGTAGGTGGGGACTGGAATTGTGTGACTAGTCAGGGATGGGGCCCGGGGAGCGGGCCGGGGTCATTGGGGGACCTGTTATGGGGGGGGTTGCGAGATGTAAGGGGGGTGGAGGTGAATATACTTTTGGAGGAAAAGGGTATGCCAGTTGATAGAATATTCGAATCCAGCGGTTGAGGTAGAGATTTGAAACTGTGGACATGGCATTCTCGGATCACGGGGGGATTAGTGAATTTGGCGTGATGGGTTGCCTAGGAGATATGGGGGGGATTGGAAGTTGAATTTGGGTTTTCTAAATGGGGGGGGGGGAAGGGGAAAAGGGGGGGTTTTTTCCAGAAGGGGTTTGGGGGGGGGAAAATTTTTGGTTTGGGGGGGATTTTGGGGGAAAAAGGGGGGGGGGCGAGATTTATTTCTTGGTGGGGGGCATGGCAAGGTACGCATTAAGGAGTTTTATGTTTTGGGAGGAGAAAGGCAGGTTATCGTATGGGTTTCAGAGGTATTTGGAAGGGCAATTATGGATTGTAGAGAAACTTCCCGACAAATAATTGAGGGTTTGAAGGAGCAGATCAGGGACATCCAAAAAATGCATTTTGATGGAGCGAGGGGGGGTGGGGTTGGAGAGGGTGATGTGGGAATAGGGCCCTCTGCCTGTGTTTTGCGTGAGGATAAAAGAACAGAGCACAATGAATTTGGGGTGGGAAGGACCTGGGCGGTTATAGGGGGGCCCGATGTTGGGGCGACAGAGGGAATGAGTGGATATATAGATGCTTTTTTTGGGGGTCGATGGGGGGGGGATATTGACGAGGAGGGTTACATTTATGGGGGGGGGGCCTGTGAGTTGGACAAAGATATAGGGGGAGTTGGGAGGGTTGATAACAGAGGAGGAAGTATGGAGGGCTGTAATGGGATGTGCATAGGGAAGTCCCCCGGTTTTGATGGGTTTTCCTTGGAGTTTTATGGAAAATTGGGGGGGGAAGGGTTTTTGTAGTTTTGTTTAATAAATGAAGCATAGAAGGGTTTTGGGACATACAGCGAAAAGGTGTAGGGTGTGGGCAAAGCAACACGTGTGTGTACATTACCATTAAGAGGCTTACCCTAATTGCTGTGATTATAAGATCTACGCGAAAATATTGGGGAATCGTCTGAAGAGTGTGGTTGGGGGTGATAGATGAGGGAAGATGGGATTCCGGCAGATCAATGGAGGGGCACGGGTATCAGGGGTTTATTGATGGAATCGGTGGAAGAGGAGGCTGGGGTTTTTGCTTTGGGTTTGGGGGGCCGCATATGATAGTGTTCACCGTGAGGATTGTGGAACAGAGATGGCAGGGGGTTTGGGGGTGAAGTGGTGGGATGGGCAAACCCCTTTTTGAGGGAGGCTGGGTGTGCAGGTGTGGTTTTTAGGGAGACATATTGAAATGGGAAGGGGTTAGCAGGGTGTCCATTCACAGTTGTTTGCCTGTGTTCAGGATCCCCCATAGGGAGATAAGGAGATGTCTTGAGGGAAATGGACGGCGATAGGGTGGGGAGTGGGTATTTGGGGTATGGGATGAACCACGGTTTTTGTAGGGATAGGCGGATTTAGGGGTGGGGAGGGTGGTGGGGGTTTTTTTGGGGAAGCAACAGGTATGAAAATAAATAAGAGAAACTTTTACATGGAGGTGGGGAGGAAGGGGGGGGGTGGGGGGGGGTGGCAGGGGGGAAAATTGTGGATAGGTTGAAAATTTTCGGTGTATATACATGGGGTGTGTGAGGAGGCGAGGGTGGTGAACAAGAGGGTGATGGATGGTGTTAATCGAGTATGAGAGCGGAATTTAACTTTTCATCAGAGGGCATAATGGTAAATGTTTGATCTATAGTAAATTGGGATGGGTCATATATCCACTGGTGGTTGTGAGTGCGAGGTTCCCGGGAAGAATAATGGATTTATATGGGGTTCAGGGTTTTGGGGGTT
>WNWK01054275.1:2500-11607 GCA_009830355.1 Cherax destructor
ATTACCAAACAATTTATCTCCTTAAAATGTTGTAAAATAGACTAGTCCTTTTAGACCCCCAAAATTACACTTACAAAAGCATTTAAAAAATAAACTTACATACAAGGGTGAGTTTGGGGACCATCGTAATCAGTACCACTGTATATATAATATATATATATAATATATATATACAGTGGTACCTCGGTTTACGATTTTAATCCGTCAGAGAGGGCATATTTTAAGCCGAAACAATCGTAAAGCGAATCAATTTTCCCCATAAGAAATAATGGAAATAAATTTAATCCGTCCAAGACTTCCAAAAGTAGTTAAATAAAATATTTTTAGAACTTTTGGACATTAAATAATACACAATTTAATAAAGAATACATAAATATACATGCAAATATTGTACAATAACATGTCACTTACATTTATTGAAGAGTTGTTGATGTGTGGAGGACGGGGGAGGAGGAGAAGGTGGAGTAGTATGCTAGTGTTTGGAAGGGAATCCTTCCATTAACACTCAGGTGGTAAGTTCTTTTCTGGGGTTACTTCCCTTTTTCTTTGAATGCCACTAGGACCAGCTTGAGAGTCACTAGACCTCTTTCTAACAACAAATTTGTCCAGGAGATCTGTGTCTGGCGATTCTTTAACACATCCCTGAAATGACACACCACTGTGTCATTGTACAGGTTGTTCCTCTTTGCCACAGGCTTAGCACTAGGATCTTTCCTTGGACCCATGGTAGCTTATTTAGCAGTTGCAAGCACTAAAAACAGTGGAATAATGACAATATACTGGTATGAATGCGTGGGTGTGGGTGGGTGGTCGCTCTCGCTTGTAAACAATAGCACTGACGCTCCCTGGAGTGCGCGCTCAGCTGGGCGCCAAGCGGACAGGTCCGGTACGAAAGTCGGTAAACGAAGCAAACATCGTAAGTCACAATCAAATTTTTTTTTTTTTTTTTTTAACACATCGGCCGATTCCCACCAAGGCAGGGTGGCCCGAAAAAGAAAAACTTTCATCATCATTCACTCCATCACTGTCTTGCCAGAAGGGTGCTTTACACTACAGTTATAAAACTGCAACATTAACACCCTCCTTCAGAGTGCCGGCACTGTACTTCCCATCTCCAGAACTCAAGTCCGGCCTGCCGGTTTCCCTGAATCCTTCATAAATGTTACTTTGCTCACACTCCAACAGCACGTCAAGTATTAAAAACCATATGCCTCCATTCACTCCTATCAAATACGCTCACACATGCTTGCTGGAAGTCCAAGCCCCTCGCACACAAAACTTCCTTTACCCCCTCCCTCCAACCTTTCCTAGGCCGACCCCTTTTCCGCCTTCCCTCCACTACAGATTTATACACTCTCGAAGTCACTCTGTCTCGTTCAATTCTCTCTACATGTCCAAACCACCTCAACAACCCCTCCTCAGCTCTCTGGACAATCGTTTTGGTGACCCCGCACCTCCTCCTAATTTCCAAACTCCGAATTCTCTGCATTATATTCACACCACACATTGACCTCAGACATGACATCTCCACTGCCTCCAGCCTTCTCCTCGTTGCAACATTCATCACCCATGCTTCACACCCATATAAGAGCGTTGGTATAACTATACTCTCATACATTCCCCTCTTTACTTCCATGGACAAGGTTCTTTGTCTCCACAGACTCCGAAGTGCTCCACTCACCCTTTTCCCTCATCAATTCTATGATTCACCTCATCCTTCATAGACCCATCCGCCGACATGTCCACTCCCAAATATCTGAATACATTCACCTCCTCCATACTCTCTCCTCCAATCTGATATCAATCTTTCGTCACCTATTCTTTTGTTATCCTCATCACCTTACTCTTTCCTATATTCACTTTCAATTTTCTTCTTTTACACACCTACCAAATTCATCCACCAACCTCTGCAGCTTCTCTTCAGAATCTCCCAAAAGCACAGTGTCATCAGCAAAAAGCAACTGTGACAACTCCCACTTTGTATTTGCTTCTTTATCTTTTAGCCCAACACCTCTTGCCAAGACCCTCGCATTCACTTCTCTTACAACCCCATCTATAAATATATTGAACAACCACGGTGACATCACACATCCTTGTCTAAGGCCCACTTTTACTGGGAAATAGTCCCTTCCCTCCTACACACTCTAACCTGAGCCTCACTATCCTCATAAAAACTCTTCACTGCTTTCAGTAACCTTCCTCCTATTCCATACACCTGCAACATCTGCCACATTGCCCCCTATCTACCCTATCATACGCCTTTTCCAAATCCATAAATGCCACAAAAACATCTTTACCCTTATCCAAATACTGTTCACCTATATGTTTCACTGTAAACACTTGGTCTACACACCCCTACCTTTCCTAAAGCCCCTTGTTCATCTGCTATCCTGCTTTCTGTTTTACTCTTAATTCTTTCAATAATAACTCTACCATACACTTTACCAGGTATACTCAACAGACTTATTCCCCTATAATTTTTGCACTCTCTTTTGTCCCTTTGCCTTTATACAAAGGAACAATACACGCTCTCTGCCAATCCCTAGGTACCTTACCCTCTTCCATACATTTATTAAATAATAGCACCAACCACTCCAAAATTATATCCCCACCTGCTTTTAACATTTCTATCTTTATCCCATCAATCCCAGCTGCCTTACCCCTTTCATTCTACCCACTGCCTCACGAACTTCCCTACACCCACAACTGGCTCTTCCACACTCCTACAAGATGTTATTCCTCCTTGCCCTACACACGAAATCACAGCTTCCCTGTCTTCATCAACATTTAACAAATCCTCAAAATATTCTCTCCATCTTCCCGATACCTCTAACTCTCCATTTAATAACTCTCCTCTCCTATTTTTAACTGTCAAATCCATTTGTTCTCTAGGCTTCCTCAACTTATTAATCTCATTCCAAAACTTTTTCTTATTTTCAACAAAATTTGCTGATAACATCTCACCCACTCTCTCATCTGCTCTCTTTTTACATTGCTTCACCACTCTTTTAACCTCTCTTTTTCTCTCCATATACTCTTCCCTCCTTGCATCACTTCTACTTTGTAAAAACCTCTCATATGCTAACTTTTTCTCCCTTACTACTCTCTTTACATCATCATTCCACCAATCGCTCCTCTTCCCTCCGCACCCACTCGCCTGTAACCACAAACTTCTGCTGAACACTCTAACACTACATTTTTAAATCTACCCCATACATTTTCGACCCCATTGCCTACACTCTCACTAGCCCATCTATCCTCCAATAGTTGTTTATATCTTACCCTAACTGCCTCCTCTTTTAGTTTATAAACCTTCACCTCTCTTTTACTTACTGATTCTATTTTCCTTGTATCCCATCTACCTTTTACTCCCACTGTAGCTATAACTAAAAAGTGATCTGATATATCTGTAGCCCTCTATAAACATGTACATCCTGAAGTCTACTCAACAGTCTTTTATCTACCAATACATAGTCCAACAAACTACTGTCATTACGCCCTACATCATATCTTGTATACTTATTTATCCTCTTTTTCTTAAAATATGTATTACCTATAACTAAACCCCTTTCTATACAAAGTTCAATCAAAGGGCTCCCATTATCATTTACACCTGGCACCCCAAACTTACCTACTACACCCTCTCTGCATGTTTCTCCCACTTTAGCATTTAGGTCCCCTACCACATTACTCTCTCATTTGGTTCAAAAGTTCCTATACATTCGCTAACATCTCCCAAAATCTCTCTCTCTCCTCTACACTCCTCTCTTCTCCAGGTGCATACACGCTTATTATGACCCACTTTTCGCATCCGACCCTTATTTTAATCCACATAATCCTTGAATTTACACATTTATATTCCCTCTTTTCCTTCCATAACTGATCCTTCAACATTATTGCTACCCCTTCCTTAGCTCTAACTCTCTCAGATACTCCTGACTTAATCCCATTTATTTCTCCCCACTGAAACTCGCCTACCCCCTTCAGCTTTGTTTCGCTTAGGGCCAGGACATCCAACTTCTTTTCATTCATAACATCGGCAATCATCTCTTTCTTATCATCCGCACTACATCCACGCACATTCAGACAACCCAATTTTATAAAGTTTTCTTCTTCTCGTTTTTAGTAGATTTGTACAGGAGAAGGGGTTACTAGCCCATTGCCCCCGGCATCTTAGTCGCCTCATACGACACGCATGGCTTACGGAGGAAAGATTCTTTTCCACTTCCCCATGGACAATAGAGAAAATAAAAAGAACAAGAGCTATTAAGAAAAAGAAGAAAAACCTAGATGTGTGTATGTATATATATGCATGTGTATGCCAGTATAGTGTGACCTAAAGTGTAAGTAGAAGTAGCTAGATATACCTGTTATCCAGCGTGTTTATGAGACAGAAAAAAGACACCAGCAATCCTACCATCATGTAAAACAGTTTCAGGTTTCTGTTTCACAGTCACCTGGCAGGACGGTAGTACCTCCCTGGGTGGTTGCTGTCTACCAACCTACTACCTAGTAGGTTGGTAAATATCGGTTATCGAAAATAACGTAAGATGATAACATCGTAAGTCGGGGTTCCACTGTATTACTTCTATTCTATCAATTGAGCACAAGAAGTCACCCAGTCAACTACTGTTTCAACTACAAAATAAAGTGATTGGAAATTGGTAATTTAGCCAATTTAACTCAAAGTTCAAAATATTCCAATTTCAAAATAGGGTGCAGAATAAACAATGCAGGCATTCCTGGCACTAAACTAACATTTCCTCTGTTCATTAGTTATGTCTTCAGTCTTTACAAATGAATTCCATTTTGATTTTTTATTCACATAATGAATTTTTATTTAAACCAAAAAATGGAAGATCTACTGTTATGCAATATTGTAATAATTGTACAAATAATATCACCACATTTGTGAACGTACATTAGATCCACCAGCTGGCATGTATTAGACGTGTGAGGTCATTTGTTTACTCTTGAACATCGGTAAAAATTTAACATTTCCCCTACTTTGGGCTCAGTTTCAAGCCATTTCCACTACTAAAACCAATCAAAATCATCTCTATATCTGTAAGATATCTTCCATTCTATCAAATGAAACCAAGAAATCGCAAATACAACTATAAAAAGTATACGAAAAACCACTGCAAAGTCGGTTTTAATCGAAAATTACGGTTTCAGTTTTTTTCCTCTCATTATGCACTGTGTGCTGCAGGATTTGTTTTATGTGGTGCACACTTACCACATATATGTATTCTCTCATATCTAGGCCCAAATTTACCACTCACAGCTTATCTGAGTGAGCTGAGCTCATGACGTAGAACTACGGCTTGGACACTGAACTCAAAGCCGTAGAACTACGGCAAGAACCCTGAAAGGGTTAAAGATCTCTGGTATTTCACCTAGATCTAGGCTCTTTCTTCAATACTGAGGGCTCCTGCTAGGGGAGCTTTGCACTTTTTTATGAATAGGGAATTCCATGAATCTGGTCCAGGTGCTGAGTGAGTGGGCACGTTTTCAAATTCTATGGGATTTGTACTGTTGGTTAGCTGGTCTGCGCAGACTTCCGTTGGAGTGAAAAATGTTTCTGTATTCTCTACCTTGCTGTCATTTAGTGGGTTGCTGAACACCGACTCATACTGTTCTTTTAGAATTTCACACATTTCGTGTTCATCGACAGTATACGAGTGTCCTCTCATTTATGGTCCAATTCTACAGGTAGTTCTTAGCTTGGATTTTGCATATGAATAAAAATATTTTAAGTTTCTTGAGATATCCTAGATGGCCTTCTGTTTCGTTTGTTTCTGTTTGGTATAACATCCTAAGATATTGCTCTAATTTGGTGATCTCTATCTTTGTTGTGACATTTATTTTTAAGTAATTCGGAGACCCGTTTTCTTCATTTGTACCATCTCCTATGCTCTCTCTATATCTGATCTTCTACAGACCTTGTATGCTTCTATGTTCAGCTTCTTCAGGCACTGGTGAGGATTTAGAGTGCTCATGTCTGTCTCAGGATATGTCTGATAGCTCTTGGTTTATTTTGTCCCAGTCAATTCTATGGCTGTAGAAATTGAACTTACTGAAGATCCCTTATCTTGCATTAGTGCTGAAGTTCCTTAACCCTGGAGTTTACCTGGAGAGGGTTTCGGGGGTCAACGACGTCACGGCTCGGTCTGTGACCAGGATTTGTGGTGGATCAGGGTCTAATCAACCAGGCTATTACTGCTCGCAGCACACAAACTGACGTAAGAATCACAGTCCGGCTGGTCAGGTACTGACTTTAGGTGCCTGTCCAGTGCCTTCTTGAAGACAGCCAGGGGTCTATTGGTAATCCTCCTTATGTATGCTGGGAGGCAGTTGAACAGTCTTGGGCCCCCAACACTCATTGTGTTATCTCTCAGTGTACTCATGGTGCCCCTGTTTTTCATTGGGGGAATGTTGCATCTCCTGCCGAGTCTTTTGTTTTCATAGGGAGTGATTTTCATGTGCAAGATTGGTACTAATCCCTCTAGGATTTTCCAAGTGTATATTATCATGTACAGTGGACCCTTGAGTTTCATGATTAATCCGTTCCAGAGAGTCCGCTGAAAGGCAAAATTCATGAATGGCAAAACCATTTTCCCCATAAGAAATACAGTGGACCCCTGGTGTTCGTGATGCTCCAAATTCGAACAATTATGTAAGTGTATTTTTGTAAGTGCTTTAAGTGTTTTTTTTGGGGTCTAAAAGGACTAATCTAATTTACATTTGTCCTTATGGTAACAAATTCCTTCGGTAACGGCACTTGAACAGTATTCTGGAACGAAAAAATCACGAAAACCGGGGGTCCACTGTAATGGAAATCCAATTAATCCGTTTCAGACATCCAAAAGTATTAACAAACAATAATTTTTTTAGAGAGATTATATATAGATTTACATATAGAAAACAATGACAAATAAATATAAAGCACTAATAAAATGGATAAATGAACATTTAACATCACACTTCTTTATTGAAGACTTGTTGGTGAATGGAACACAGGTAGGAGGGGAGAGGGAGGGGAGAGGGAGGAGAGAGGGAGGCGAGTTTATTATGCTTCAATATGATGCTAATATCATCTCTACGGCTTATGTACCTATCACAATTCATCTAATATGACATGTTAAACAATATTAATAACATAGAAACATGATATATACTCTAGAATGAATAAAATATGTCATTACAAATATGAGGAGTAAGTGGTGCTGGTGTTATTGTTGGGTTTATAAGGGCCACTGAGAGAAGCTGTACATATTAGTGGTAGTGGAGGCGGCATCAGAAGCCACCACCACTATTCACACTGAAACAATGTACGTAATTTATAAAAAAGAAATATTTACACTTTAATTTATAAATAAGAAATATTTACACTTTATAAATAAGAAATATTTACACTTACCTTGGAGGAGATGTTAGTTTAACCCTTTGGGGGTCATTGCCGTACTAGTACGTTTTACGCACCAGGATCGGTGCCGTACTAGTACGCGTAAATTCTAGCGGCCTCAAATTAAGCGGTAAAATGCTGGTAGGCCTACATATGAAAGAATGGGTCTGTGTGGTCAATGTGCACAGTATAAAAAAAAATCCTGCAGCACACACTGCATAATGAGAAAAAAACTAACCGTATTTTTCGCTTAAAACAGACTTTGCAGTCTATTTTCGTATGGTATTTATAGTTGTATTCTCGTTTTTGTGGTCTCTGTAAGGGGTTGGGAGCAATAGGATTGAATACTATGTTTGTTTGGTTCAGTCATTTATAATTGTGTTGTTATTGTTGTTGTTATGGAGCGGCTTTGGAGAGTACATTGTTATGGTTACGCAACGTTTCAATAACCTACAACCACTACAGTGGCGACGAGGATGGGATCATCAGAGCCAAGGATAGTGGGCCAATGTGGCCTGAAGTAGTAGGGATATTGCCAGCCGAGGACATTGCAGCAGAACGGTGATAAAGCAGCAACAAGTGGCAGCATGGCAGCACAAGGAAGGTTGGAACCTTTCGACCCACGTAAGATTTCTTTGGAGCTCTGGCTAAGCTTGTTGGAAGCCAATTTCGCTCACTTAGGAATTAAAGAGCAAGATAACAAGAGGAATTTCTTGCTAGTGTCCCTGGGATCAGAAACTTACAGTGTTTTAGGTAATGTGTGTGCACCAGATTTACCACACACGAAGCGTTACGACGACTTGGTAGCGGCACTGAAAAGTTATTATGCAGTGAAACCAGCCTACCACCGCAGTTTGTTGGCTTTTCAGCAGAGGAAGAAACGACAGGGTGAGTCCTTGCATGAATTATATACAGATTTAAAAGCATTGGCTGTGAACTGTACCTTTGGGGGACAATTTGACCCCAGAGTGAGGGACCAGTTGTTTATGGCGGTGGTGGATGAAGTATATTTTCCTCACCTAGTTGCAGAAAATTTGGATTTGCAAAGTGTGCAGTCTGCAAAACTATTTGACAAACTTTTGAACTTGGAACAGGCATTTGTTACAGATCAGAACTCTGCTCCTGCGGTACAAGTGATTAATGCTGTGAAATGTAAACATTGTGGGTTCCAGCACAGTAGTAGTACTTGTAGGTTTAAAGACTTTTTCTGTAATAAGTGTCATAAGAAAGGCCACTTGAGAAGAGTGTGTAGAGAAATCGTCAAAAGTGTCTCCTAAGGCTGTATCAAATTCGAGTATTGACAAAAACAGGACAGCAAGGACACAGCAGTCACCTAGATATCCTAGAACAAAGTCAATTAAGGTGCTGGATGGCGGTGATAGTTCAGAGGATGAGGAAGTGATGAGCTTATATGCCTTAGAGGATAGAGTGTTTTCCATGAAGGCAGAGAAATATGGGTTTATCATTAACAATCAACAGGTACCTTTTGAGATTGACAGTGGGGCGTCCATCTCGACTTTATCCAAAGACTGGGTAGAGGCAGTAAAGGGGCACATTGAGCCATGTTCTAGGAGGGTAAATGCATATGATAATTGGAAAATAAACCTTCTGGGACAGGTGGTTTTGCCGGTAAGATATAATAACTTAGAGGTGTCACAAGTGTTTTATGTAGTGAAATCCCATAATAGTAACTTGTGTG
>WNWK01054276.1:0-11606 GCA_009830355.1 Cherax destructor
TGAGTAGTATCAGAGTGTCAATGTGACACACAACCCAGAACAACGTCGAAAAATCACTGTCTAGTCTATTCTCTGTGAACAGAGTTACACAGAGTTCTGAGAAGTATGATTCGCCTCACCCACGAATGCATACTCTACCCAACAGAGTCTAATGTCGAGAAAACAAGAAGAAATGGAGTGAGGTGTTGACTCGACGAGGTCAGCAGGCCAGAGAGAGAGAGGAAAGAGGAACAACCACCCAGCTCAGGTGTGTTCAGAGACTGACTCCTCCCAGCAACTAGACGCCGGCAGCATAACAGTAGTTTGCCAACACCAAGGCAGTTACTACACACTCAACAAAAATATAAAATATCACATCCTACCTAATAAATAGAGCTAAGTTAAATAAGAGTCTAATAATAATATAAAGCAAGATATTAACGATTTAGCTATTATCGAGAATATCAGCAATATAAAATTATAGAAAATGGAAATATACATTATATACATTGAGGCCCAGTTCAAGGGGCGCAATAGAAGATATAAGATAGCTGATGTAAACCAAGTGAAGATATAAGATAAATTATATAAACCATGTGAAGATATAAGATAACTGGTATAAACCATGTGAAGGTATAAGATAACTGGTATAAACCATGTGAAGATATAAGATAACTGGTATAAACCATGTGAAGGTATAAGATAAATGATATAAACCATGTGAAGATATAAGATAGCTGATGTAAACCAAGTGAAGATATAAGATAAATGATATAAACCATGTGAAGATATAAGATAACTGGTATAAACCATGTGAATATATAAGTTAACTGGTATAAACCATGTGAAGATATAAGAACTGATATAAACCATGTGAAGATATAAGATAGCTGATGTAAACCAAGTGAAGATATAAGATAAATGATGTAAACCATGTGAAGATATAAGATAACTGGTATAAACTTTATTAACTGATTCCCACAAATTCGTATAGAAAGACACGTGAGCAAATACTAGGACATGTTTATTAAAAAAAACGTTTCTGTTCTGGAATTTTGATCACTTGTAAGACGCAGGTGAATATAGCAGTACCTGGAGGGATGTTAGTGTAACATAGCAGTACCTGGAGGGATGTTAGTGTAACATAGCAGTACCTGGAGGGATGTTAGTGTAACATAGCAGTACCTGGAGGGATGTTAGTGTAACATAGCAGTACCTGGAGGGATGTTAGTGTAACATAGCAGTACCTGGAGGGATGTTAGTGTAACATAGCAGTACCTGGAGGGATGTTAGTGTAACATAGCAGTACCTGGAGGGATGTTAGTGTAACATAGTGAGCTGAAAAATGAAAGTGAGGCTTATTTGAGATGAGGTCAGGCAGACAGTGAGGTCAAGTGATTCCTATGTTTTGAGGTAGGTTGGGCTTACTCGACCTGGATACTCAATCAGGCAAAGCCCAATCTACCTCACAACACAGGAATCACGTGACTTCATTGTCTACCTGACATTATCATGAGCCTCACTTGCATTTTGCAGATCACTATGTTACACTCACACCTCACTATCTGCCTATAAACCTATAAGTCCCAGTCTCCTGGGGAAGCTGTGCTTGAGGCAGGACTTCCTTACTCGCTAATAAATTTAATATTTGATATCAGGCATCTTCAGCAAGCATTTCAGTGTAAGATACAGCTGATAAATAACTGGCTTAAGATGCTCAAATACATATAATCAATATCAAGAAAATATATTTCAATACTTTTCTCAAGATAATGATTTTGCTAATCATGACACACTGTAGATGGTTTAATAGTTGTTCTAACTGACAGTGCGGATACTGAGGCTGATCATGACACTGTAGATGGTTTAATAGTTGTTCTAACTGTCAGTGCGGATACTGAGGCTTATGAAATCCATAACAGTTATCATGAGAAATATTACAGTGTACGAGATGATTCTGAGAATACTTATATTTTAATACTGAACCTAATATGAAGTTCAATGAAGAGAAATTTCAACTACTCAGATATGGAAAACTTGAGGAAATTAAAACTGTATCAGGGTATACAACAAATTCTAACCATACAATAGAGCGAAAAAGTAATGTGAAGGACCTGGGAGTGATAATATCAGAGGATCTCTCCTTCAAAGACCACAACAATGTATCTACCGCATCTGCTAGGAAAATGATAGGATAGATAATGAGAACCTTCAAAACTAGGGACGCCAAGCCTATGATGATTCTCTTCAAATCGCTTGTTCTATCTAGGCTGGAATACTGCTGTACAATAACAGCTGGCGAAATTGCTGACCTGGAGAGTGTACAAAGAGTGCACACATAAGTACGATAAGGCACCTAAATTACTAGGAACGGTTGAAGGCCCTTGATTTGCATTACCTGGAAAGCAGGCGAGAGAGATACATGATAATATACACTTGGAAAATCCTAGAGGGATTATTACCAAACCTGCACACGAAAATCACTCCATATGAAAGCAAAAGACTCGGCAGGAGATACAACATTCCCCCCATTCTGTGCATTGAATATAGAATTCATCATCAGGTCGCCATTAAAATGTTATTGCTAATGTACTGTCCTCTAACGAAGCTTCTAGGTTGTGTAAATATTAATGTGTCTTTTATATTAATGTGTCTCTTATATTAATGTTTGTTATATTAATGTATCTGTTATATTAATGTGTCTGTTATATTAATGTGTCTGTTATATTAATGTGTCTTTTATATTAATGTGTCTTTTATATTAATGTCTGTTATATTAATGTGTCTTTTATATTAATGTGTCTGTTATATTAATGTCTGTTATATTAATGTCTGTTATATTAATATATCTGTTATATTAATGTGTCTGTTATATTAATGTCTGTTATATTTTTGTATCTGTTATATTAATGTGTCTGTTATATTAATGTATCTGTTATATTAATGTGTCTGTTATAAGAACATAAGAATGGAGGAACACTGCAGAAGGCCTACTGGCCCATACAAGGCAGGTCCTTATCAAAACCACCACTACCTAAGAATTTACTCCCGTACTCACGACACTTAATCAAACCCAGCCCCTCCCACTCATATATTTGTCCAATCTCTTTTTAAAGCCACCCAAGGTCCTAGCCTCTATCACCCTACTCGGAAGATTGTTCCACGCATCTACAACTCTGTTCGAAAACCAGTACTTGCCTATGTCCTTTCTAAATCTAAATTTATCCAATTTAAATCCGTTATTTCTGGTTCTTACTTGGTTCGATATCCTCAGTATTTTATTAATATCTCCTTTGTTTATGCCCATCATCCACTTGTACACCTCGATGATATCTCCCCTCATTCTACGTCTCTCCAGAGAGTGGAGATTCAACGCTCTAAGTCTATCTTTATACGGGAGATTTCTTATACAGTAAATCATTTTAGTCATTCTTCTTTGTATGTTCTCCAATGAATCTATATCCATCCTGTAGTAAGGAGACCAAAACTGAACTGCATAATCCAAATGAGGTCTCACTAGTGATGTATAGAGCTGCAAAATAACTTTTGGACTTCTGTTGCTTATACTTCTTGAAATAAATCCTAGTAATCTGTTAGCCTTATTGCGCACACTTAGGCACTGTTGTCTTGGCTTTAGATTTCTGCTTACCATGACTCCCAAGTCTTTTTCACATTCTGTATGATCAAGCTCTACTTTACCTAGTTTATAAATTCGAGGGATATTTTCATTACCAACGACTAGCACCTTACACTTGTCCACATTGAACTTCATCTGCCACTTTTCAGACCAAGACATTAATTTGTCCAAATCCTCCTGGAGTTCACTGGTATCCTCCTCAGAATGAATTATACGGCCTATCTTTGTATCATCAGCAAATTTACTCATGTCACTTGCAATTCCTTCATCAAGGTCATTTATGTAAATTATGAACAACAATGGGCCCAAAACTGATTCTTGTGGAACGCCACTAGTGACTAATCCCCATTCAGATTTGACCCCATTAATGGAAACTCTCTGCTTTCTATTGGTAAGCCATGCCTCTATCCATGCTAGAACTTTACCTCCTATACCATGAGCTGCCACCTTTCTTAAGAGTCTCTTTTGAGGTACTCTATCGAAGGCCTTACTGAAATCCAAGTAAACTATATCATATTCTTTATCACTGTCTACTGCCTCAAATGTTTTATTGAAAAACGTCAGTAAATTTGTCAGGCAGGAACGACCTCTCGTGAACCCATGCTGAGATTCATTAATCAAATTATGTTCTTCAAGGTGACTTCTAATACTATCAGCTATAATTGATTCTAATAATTTACCTACTATAGACGTGAGGCTTATTGGACGGTAATTTGATGGAATTGACTTATCCCCTGATTTGAATATAGGAACTACATTAGCTATCTTCCACATCTCTGGCACAACACCAGTTAGGATGGACGTATTAAACACATTCGTTAATGGCTGACTAAGTTCCATCTTGCATTCTTTAAGTACCCTGGAGACCAACTCGTCGGTTCCCGGGGACTTATTTTGCTTCAGTTTATCTATCTGTTTGATAACCATGTCCCTAGTGACAGTAATATTAGTTAATTTGAATTCTTCAGGAACTGAATAATTATTAATTTCTGGAATCTCATTTACGTCTTCTTGTGTAAAGACTGACAAAAAATAGTCATTAAATAGAGAACACATTTCCAGTTCGTTATCCGTCAGCTGTCCATTCCCAATTTTCAGAGGTCCTACCTTTTCCCTCACCTTCGTCCTATACACTTGAAAGAACCCTTTTGGATTAGTCTTTGATTCATTAGCAACCTTAATCTCATAGTCACGTTTAGCCTTTCTAATTCCTTTTTTACTTCTCTTTTCAACTGAACATATTGGTCAATAAGGTTAACATCTCCTCTTTTGATGCGCCTATAAATTCCTCTTTTCTCCCCTAATAGATGTTTTAGCCTCCTGTTAATCCATTTGGGATCATTATTATTTGACCTAAATACTCTCTGGGGAATAAACATACTCTGTGCACGTTGTACATTATTAAGAAAACAATCATAAACGCAGATCCCATCGTAATCATTAGCTAGATTACCCCAGTCGAAATTAGACAGGTGTTCTCTAAGTCCAATATAATCGGCATAACGAAAATCAGGAACTTTTACCGTATTATCCCTATTCTCGTATTCCCAGGTAATATTAAAAGTAATGGATTTGTGATCACTAGCTCCAAGCTCTTCAGTTATCTCCAGATTATTTACAAGAGTTTCTTTATTTGACAAGACTAGGTCGAGCAAATTATTACCTCTGGTAGGCTCCGTCACACACTGCTTCAGAAAACAGTCCTGAACTACCATAAAGTCACTGGACTCCAGATTACCGGTCAAAGAGGTCCAGTCAATTTGACTAAAGTTAAAATCCCCTACTATCACTACGTTATTGTGTCTAGAAGCCCTAACAATTTCGTCCCAAAGAAGTCTCCCTCTATCATGATCCAAGCCTGGAGGTCGGTATATTACACCTAGAATCAGTTTTTCTTGACCTTCTAGAAACTCTACCCAAACAGATTCTGTTAATGATCCATCTATTTTTATGCCTGTTTTTATGCAGCAATTTATATTTTCTCGTACATATAATGCAACTCCACACCCTTTCCCATTATATCTATCTACATGGAACAACTTAAACCCCTGAATATGACACTCAGCAATCATATCCCGACTCTTGGTATTATACCATGTTTCAGTTATTGCAATGACATCAAAGTTCCCAGCACATGCTACCAAACGTAATTCGTTAATTTTATTTCTGGCGCTTCAACAGTTAGTGTAAAATACATTGATATGTATCTTCTTGTGAACCTTTTTCAGCTTTTGTTTTACACAATTTATGTTACTATCATTACCCTGTGTTATTCGATTACTGTTATTGTTAAGATTTATGATATCAAAGCCTGAATCAATATTTTGGCCCTCATTATTTACCATTACAAAACCCATACCTCTAACTAATCCTAGTTTAAAGCCCTAACAGCATCCTCAACTGAGCTAGCGAGAAATCCTACACCTTCCCTGGATAAGTGAACCCCATCCCTGGCATACATGTCATTTCGGCCATAGAAGTGGTCCCAGTTGTCAATGAATGGGACTGCATTATCCTTACAGGACAGCCATTCATTTCCAACACCCCTTCTTGGCAAAATGCCACATATAACAGGGCTCCCTCCCTTCTTCCTAATGATGTCTATTGCTGCCTTATACCTGCTAGCTAAATCCTCACTTCTACGCTTGGCTACATCATTGCCTCCAGCACTGAGGAAGATAATAGGATTGATCCCATTACCATGCATGATGTTGTCAAGCCGGCTAACAATGTCTTCCATCCCAGCCCCAGGAAAGCAAACCCTCTGTCTCCTACTCCTATCTTTCAAGCAGAAGGCCCTATCCATATATCTAACTTGGCTATCCCCAACAACAACAATGTTTTTACCTTCCTTGGTACCGTTCGTCGTGACGTTCCCAGTAGTCGACTCACATTCGTCTGGTAGCACAGAAAAGGAGTTCGAAGTTTCCACAGCAGTCTCTTTCTCCTTCGTCGTTACTACCTCTCCATTCGTCCTCTTGATCATCAACTTCGTCCCATGCTGTCCGGTCACTGCCCAGGATCCCTTCTTGACCTGAGGACTCACAACAGGAGGACTACTACGAATCCTCTTGTTTTCCTCCGACAATCGCCGTATCTCAAGCTTCGCTACCCTCAATTCCTCCTTAAGCTGCTGGTAAAGTTGCTCAATGGACGGCATCTTGGTTCAGTCCACAGGGAGTACACTAGACACGTGTTCACTGAGCTAAGAACAGGTCAATGGATGGACCTGTTCTGACAGACCTGTGTGTCTGTTATATTAATGTGTCTGTTATATTAATGTATCTGTTATATTAATGTGTCTGTTATATTAATGTGTCTGTTATATTAATGTGTCTGTTATATTAATGTATCTGTTATATTAATGTGTCTGTTATATTAATGTATCTGTTATATTAGTGTATCTGTTATATTAATGTGTCTCTTATATTAATGTGTCTGTTATATTAATGTGTATGTTATATTAATGTGTCTGTTATATTAGTGTACTCACCTAATTGTGGTTGCAGGGGTCGAGACTCAGCTCCTGGCCCCGCCTCTTCGCTGTCTGCTACTGGGTCTCTGCTCTCCCTGCTCTATGAGCTTTATCATACCTTGTCTTAAAACTATGTATGGTTCCTGCCTCCACTATATCTTTCTCTAGTCCATTCCACTTCCTGACTACTCTGTGGCTGAAGAAATGTTTCCTGACATCCCTTTGACTCATCTGAGTCTTCAGCTTCCAGTTGTGTCCCCTTGTTTCTGTGTTCCCTCTCTGAAACAACCTGTCACTATCTACCTTGTCAATTCCCCGCAGTATTTTGTATGTCGTTATCATGTCTCCTCTGACCCTTCTTTCCTCCAGTGTTGTTAGTCCTATTTCCCTCAACCTTTCTGCATAAGACAGACCCCTGAGTTGTGGAACTAACCTTGTCGCAAACCTTTGCACTTTCTCTAGTTTACTTACGTGCTTGACCAGGTGTGGGTTCCAGATTGGTGCTGCATATTCTAGTATGGGCCTGACGTACACGGTATACAGTGTCTTGAACGATTCCTTGTTAAGGTAACGGAACGCTAATCTAAGGTTTGCCAGACGCCCATATGCTGCCGCAGTTATCTGGTTGATGTGTGCCTCCGGAGACGTGCTAGGCGTTATACTCACTCCAAGGTCTTTCTCCTTTGCCGAGGTTTGTAGCCTTTGTCCGCCTAGCTTGTACTCTGTCAGCGGTCTTCTTTTCCCTTCTCCGATCCTCATGACTTTGCATTTGGAGGGATTGAATTCGAGAAGCCAACTGCTAGATTAGATGTCGAGCTTGTCCAGGTCTGTTTGCAGCCCTGCCTGGTCCTCTTCCGATGTGATTCTCCTCATTATTTTCACATCATCCGCGAATAGAGACACTTCTGAGTCTATCCCATCCGTCATGTCATTCACATATACCAGGAATAACACTGGTCCTAGGACTGACCCCTGCGGTACACCACTCGTCACAGGCGCCCACTGTGATACCTCACCACGCACCATGACCCGTTGTTGCCTCCCTTTGAGGTATTCCCTGATCCATTCCAGTGCCCTTCCTGTTATACCTGCTTGTTCTTCCAACTTCTTTACTAATCTCATGTGAGGAACTGTGTCGAAGGCCTTCCTGCAGTCCAGGAAAATGCAATCAACCCATCCTTCTCTCTCCTGCCTTACCTCTGTTACTTTATCATAGAACTCTAGGAGGTTTGTTACACAGGATTTGCCTTCCCGGAATCCATGCTGTCTGGTGTTTATTATCCTGTTCCGCTCAAGGTGTTCCACCATTCTTTTCCTGATGATTTTCTCCAGGACTTTGCACACTATACATATAAGTGACACCGGTCTATAGTTTAGTGCCACTTTTCTGTCTCCTTTTTTAAAAATGGGGACTACGTTGGCCTTCTTCCATACCTCAGGTAGCTGCCCAGTTTCAAGGGATGTGTTGAATATTGTGGTAAGTGGCACACTCAGTACCTCAGCTCCTTCCCGAAGAACCCACGGGGAGATATTGTCCGGACCCATTGCCTTTGAGGTATCGAGGTCACTGAGTAACTGCTTCACTTCCTCCTCAGTTGTGTGTATGCTCTCTAGCACTTGGTACATCCCTTGTTGGTGACGAACCATGTCCTGTCTACCCAGCTGCCTTCCTTCCTCCATTGTGAATACTTCCTTAAACCTCAAGTTGAGCTCCTCACATACCTCTTGATCATTACTTGTGAGTTCCCCATCTTCTCTCCTCAGCCTTATCACCTGGTCCTTGACTGTTGTCTTCCTTCTGATGTGACTGAACATCAGTTTCGGGTCGGACTTAACTTTCCGATGCTATGTTGTTTTCGTACTGTTTCTGGGCCTCCCTCCGTACTTGTGCATACTCGTTTCTAGCTCTTCTACTAATCTCTTTGTTTACTTGGGTTCTTTGCCTTCTGTACCGTTTCCATTCTCTGATACTCTGATTCTTTGCCTCCCTGCACCTTTGGGTAAACCAGGGGCCCTTTCTGGCCTTCTCATTTAAACATTTGCCTCTGGGTATAAACCATTCCTCTGCCTCCTTGCACTTTGCCCCTACGTATTCCATCATTTCATTTATTGTCAGTCCTTCCATTTCCCTCTTATATTAATGTGTCTGTTATATTAATGTGTATGTTATATTAATGTGTCTGTTATATTAATGTATCTGTTATATTAATGTATCTGTTATATTAATGTATCTGTTATATTAATGTGTCTGTTATATTAATGTGTCTGTTATATTAATGTGTCTGTGTTGATCGGAAATGCCACATTTTATTAGGTTATGTGTGGCCATAATAACTTTGCAAAATAAATTTAATGTTACGTACCCAAAGTCTTAATAAAAATTACTTATATACATTCTTAATTACATACCTTCTTACCCAATTGCTTATTGCTATCTTACTTACACAACAGTTTGGATTTATTTCGGTTTTTGTAGATCCCAATTTGACTTTTTTTTATAAAACTGAGAAAATTTAAATATAGTTTTGAATGCAATAATTTCTAAGTATCTCAACTGATTAGCTTTAATACTTCAACGCTTATAACTAGCTAATGCAATTTCTGAGCGACTTCAAACTTTGCATGCTGATGTATTTAAAGACATTGGTCTCTCTGAGACAACTAGACTATGCTGGTGTTTCTTAGTGGAAGATTTTAATTAATTTTTGACTCTGTATGTCCTAATTTGCCATTTTGTAGAAGAAATTGGAATATTAGTTTCAATAAATAATTGATGACTGCCATTAGTGACTCATCAGTTCTTCCAAACAAATATTCAGTTACGTTAGAAGCTGACGTCACACTGTTACTTTAGAAGCTGACGTCACACTGTTACGTTAGAAGCTGACGCCACACTGTTACGTTAGAAGCTGACGCCACATTGTTACTTTAGAAGCTGACGCCACACTCTGTACAATTGTTATCGCGTGCATTAAGAACATAAAAACATAAGAAAGAAGGAACACTGCAGCAGGCCTACTGGCCCATGCGAGGCAGGTTCAAATCTCCCACCGGCTTAAGCCAATGCCCCGACCCAGCCAGGTTAGGTTACATTCACTTAAGGAAGGAGCACTGCATCTGACCTAGTAGCACAAGCTAGTCAGGACCAACTCACACCCACTCATGTATTTATCTAGCCTATTTTTAAAACTACACAACGTCTTAGCTTCTATGACGGTACTCGGGAGTTTGTTCCACTCATCGACAACTCAATTACTAAACCAGTGCTTTCCTATATCCTTCCTGAATCTGAATTTATCCATCTTAAAGCCATTGCTGCGAGTCCTGTCAATACTAGATATTTTTAGCACGCTATTTACATACCTTTTATTAATTCCCATCTTCCATTTAAACACCTCAATCATACCCCCCCTAATTCTACGCCTTTCTAGAGAGTGCAGATTCAGGGCCCTCAGTCTATCCTCATAGGGAAGATTTCTGATACATGGGATCAACTTTGTCATCCTCCTCTGTACGTTCTCCAGAGCATTTATATCCATTCTGTAATACGGTGACCAAAACTGTGCAGCATAATCTAAATGAGGCCTAACCAAGGATATATAGAGTTGAAGAACAACCTGAGGACTCCTATTATTTATGCTTCTTGATATGAAGCCAAGAATTCTGTTAGCTTTATTGCGAACACTTATGCACTGCTGTCTTGGTGTTAGATTACTGCTAACCAGAACTCCTAAATCCTTTTTGCAATCAGTAGTATTAAGATCTACATTATTTAGTTTATATGTGGCATGGTTATTGTCCTGTACAATATTTAGAACTTTGCATTTATCTATATTAAACTGCATCTGCCACTTCTCCGACCACTGCATCAGTCTATTCAAATCTTCCTGGAGTGCTCTAGTGTCCTCATTTGAATGAATTGGACGGCCTATTTTGGTGTCATCGGCAAATTTGCTTATGTCGCTATTTATTCTCTCATCTATGTCGTTTATGTAGATTGTGAACAACAAGGGGCCCAATACTGACCCCTGTGGGACACCGCTTGTGACGCTTCCCCACTCTGATTTCTCCCCATTTATGCAAACTCTCTGCTGCCTATTTGTCAACCATGCCTCTATCCAATAAAAAAATTCTCCTATTCCGTGTGCCTTAATTTTCCTCAATAGTCTCTGATGTGGGACTCTATCAAAAGCCTTACTGAAGTCCATATACACAATATCATATTCATTACCATGATCTACTTCCTCAAATACCTTAGTGAAAAAAGTTATTAAATTTGTAAGGCAGGAACGCCCTTTTGTAAAACCGTGCTGAGCCTCGGCAATTATTGATTCCATAAATTTTCCCACAATGGAGGTTAGGCTTATTGGTCTATAGTTCGAAGCTAAGGACCTGTCACCTGCTTTGAAAATAGGTATTACATTTGCCATTTTCCACTTATCTGGCACCATGCCAGTTTGCAGTGATATGTTGAAAAGATTAGCCATAGGTTTGCTAAACTCCTCTTTACATTCC
>WNWK01054277.1:0-11606 GCA_009830355.1 Cherax destructor
TTACAGGGATGTCTCGGACGTCATGGCATCGTAAACCAACATTTACAGGATGTCTCGGGACGTCATGGCATCGTAAACACTTTATAGGGATGTCTCGGACGTCATGGCATCGTAAACCAACATTTACAAGGATGTCTCAGGATCAGGCATTAAACCAACATTTACAGGGATGTCTCAGGACGTCATGGCATCGTAAACCAACATTTACAGGATGTCTCAGGAGTCATGGCATCGTAAACCAACATTTCAGGGATGTCTCAGGACGTCATGGCATCGAAAACCCAAACATTTACAGGGATTCCCGGACGTCATGGCATCGTAAACCAACATTTACCGGGATGTCTGGGACGTCGGCATCGTAAACCAACATTTACAGGGATGTCTCAGGATGTCATGGCATCGTAAACCAACATTTACGGGGGATGTCTCAGGACGTCATGGCATCGTAAACCAACATTTACAGGGATGTCTCGGGACGTCATGGCATCGTAAACCAACATTTACGGGGATGTCTCAGGACGTCAGGCATCGTAAACCAACTTTTAAAGGGATGTCTCAGGACGTCATGGCATCGTAAACCAACTTTTTTACAGGGATGCCCGGGACGTCATGGCATCGTAAACCAACATTTACAGGGATGCTCGGGACGTCATGGCATCGAAAACCCAAACATTTACAGGGATTTTTGGGCATGGCATCGTAAACCAACATTTACAGGATGTCTCAGGACGTCATGGCATCGTAAACCAACATTTACGGGGATGTCTTGGGACGTCATGGCACGAAACCAACATTTACAGGGATGTCTCGGGACGTGGGGCCATCAAACCAACATTTACGGGGGGATGTCTCAGGACGTCGGCATCGTAAACCAACATTTACAGGGATGTCTCAGGACGTCATGGCATCGTAAACCAACATTTACAGGATTGACCAAAAAGCCCGTTGTTTATATTTACCCAACATAAAGGAAGTCTTATGACCGCATCAACTATTTGTGATTTTCATATTTGTTCACAGTATTTTGGTCTTCATTCCAATTTGGATTTCTAAAACAATTTTTTTCTGTGAAACCTTAACAAATATTTTATAGATTCTTACATAGGTAAACAGATACGAAAATTATTACACCAGTTAGTTCCAAAAAATGTTTAACCGAGCATTTTTTTATTTACAAAAACTTTCAAAAAAAAAACTTTTCCCCTTAATAAAATTATATCTCCGGTGACAAGATTACAGTCAAGTCACAAAACATAATAGAACCACCTCTCAGATCAATGATATTATAACTTTTGAACTACAGTCTTCTGTAGTTTACAAATATAATTGTTTGAGCTGTAATGAATGAAAAAGCCGAATATAAAACTTGTAAATTTATCAAGAACTCTTTTAAAAAAGTCCTTTCAAAAAATTTTCTTTTATATGTTTTTTTAATATTTTTTTCAATTATGTTAATGAAAAAATTAAAATTTTTTCCCAAAAAAGAACATATATATATATATGTCGAGCCGAATAGGCAGAACTTGGATTTTGACTTAAATAGCAACGTTTTTTCTTGCCGAAAAAGGAAAAGCGAAAATTTTTATGCAAAATTTCGAAAAAATTATTCTGAACCTAATAAAAAAACATATTTCATTGTGTTTGATTATTATTAAAATATATTTAGTTGGATTAGGCTAAATTAAATTGCGCTTGTTATAATAAGGTTGGGTAAGTTTTCGGTTTTTTTGGTACAAAATTTTTAAATTTTTTACATTAATACAAATTAAAAATATATATCTTTAAACGTTAAAAGAAAATTTTAGAAAAAACATAATTTTTAAAAGAGTTCTTTCTAAATTTATCAATTTTTCCTATTCGGCACGAAAATGTATATAATTGATATACTATCAAACATATGAATTAAAAAAGACCATTCATCATTTAATTCTTAAAAAAGTGTGAAAGTTTCAACCAAAAAAAATTTTTTGGGGAATAAAATCCCGTATTTTTTAGTAGAAATTTTTAAGACATTAAACCAATTAAAAACTATTTCCAAACAAGATTGGGAGGGGAAATTTAAAATTGGTAATCCGAAAACAATACACCACCGTATCGTGATATCAGCCATGACACTATCTTGCCCCACTGGGGGAGAGCCCGATTATAATAAGTGTGTTAATGGGAAATTTAGTTTATAAGTAAGTGGAAGTTGGGAAATTTGAAAATGTACAATATCTGGGTACCTTTATTTTTTGACTTTTTTGCCCCAATGGCTTTATCAATACAAAACTGTGATCTTCACCAACCCAGGGCTGAGGGGCTGATTACCTCATCTTTTTTATATAGTTCCCCCTGTCACTGGAGGGCGAAAGTCTACAATAAAGAAACCCAGATGTTGCACATGTGTCTAATTCTTCATCTTTTTGATTTGTATACCACACATGTAATATCTGGCAAGTTCATGCCCTACAGACGGGGTTGCCCAACATCACTGTTCTCAAATGGTCCATTTTTGGTGTTTACGCCATAAACACAAGATGAAAGCTACCAAGATAATATTACCACCGGGTTAATACCCACCTGGTTTTTGCACCACCTGGTTAATACTTGCACCACCGAACAGCCCAACTTCGCGCAAAGCACGCCACCACCGGGACATACTTACACCACCTGGACAGGGGGGGTTTTAATTATGTTGACCAGGAGTAAGTTTTTCCACCACGAGAATTTTTCACCATCAGGGGTCCCTGATTCCAAAAGAAAGCTGAGACCAGACCGGTCGTAGACCAGACCTGTCTGGTCGGGCCAATCCTCGTATAAACCACACCAGTAGACCAGACCTGACTTGAGGAGCTTATCAAGTTACCCTTTAAGACAGCTAAGTGTTTCTTGGTACCCTGTATATATGATGGTCAATGTTTTGTGTTATTTTCTAGCGCTCTTGATTTTCACTGGCACCATTTCGCACCGTCTGCAGCAGGCCCACTGGCCCCTGCTAGGATGTCCCAAATCCCCACGCCCCGCTACTGGCTGAAGCCCACATCTACTGGCGAGTTCTGTGTGTAGACTCGGGGCTAGTCCCTAGGATTTTACAGGTGTAAATTATGCATTTTCCCGCTTCCATTCCAAAATACAAGGAACACTTCAAGAGCTCCCGGGAATTTAGGGGGTTTGGGCTGAATTTATATTTGCAGTGAAGGTTCTCTGACATTCTCTAACTTTTAATTTCTTTGCCTTAAAAGGGCTGTTAGTGTGTAGCAATATTTCAACCTAAAAGAAGGTTTTTAAAGAGGACTATCATTTTGCCATCTCTTGTTTTGGGTTCTTGTTATTCATCCTGGCAGTTTCCCCGAGGTTGAGATGGTGACAATGATGTAATTTTTAAAATTTAGATCCCATTACATTATCACTCCTTAGTCCTTCATGTTGCTTTCGCTCTATTAAATGATTAGAGTTAGTTTTATGCTTCCTCATTTTCCTCACAATGTAGTAACAGAAAATTGTCCTCGTTGAACACATGGCGTGCAGAGGGGAAAGGGGGCGGTGGCCCCGGGCACCCAAAATGGGGATGGCACCCAAATTTAAAGGGGGGAAAATAAGATAGTGATTTTGATATTTCAGGGGTGATAAATCATTTGGAGGCTCACCACACTGCAGAGGCAGAGGGTTCAAAAAAATTTTAGTTAACCAAAAAGTGTGTTTGTGAACTACGAGAACCCGCCTCAGTTGGCCAGTGTCTATGCAAGTGAGGTGCAACCTCTTGTTTTGTTACTTTTTTTTGCATTCTGGATAAACTCTTCAGTTTTTTCTTCATCTATTTTAGTTGGGAAGTGTTAATATCATTTGTGACTCGGACTGTAAAAAGAAAAGTGACACAAGATGGAGTCCCCGCCATGATGTTGTGCAAGGAATCCCCCAAAGAGTGTGACAACGTTATTGCAAGCCTTCAACACCTGCACCAAGAGTGTGACAACGTTATTGCAAGCCTTCAACACCTGCACCAAGAGGTGAAAAACGTTATTGCAAGCCTTCAACACCTGCACCAAGAGTGTGACAACGTTATTGCAACCCTTCAACACCTGCCCAAGAGTGTGAAACGTTATTGCAACCCTTCAACACCTGCACCAAGAGTGTGAAAACGTTTTGCAACCCTTCAACACCTGCACCAAGAGTGTGACAACGTTATTGCAACCCTTCAACACCTGCACCAAGAGTGTGACAACGTTATTGAAACCCCTTCAACACCTGCACCAAGAGTGTGACAACGTTATTGAACCTTCAGCACCTGCGGGGAGGAAAATTTTTAAAGGGGAAACCAAATCTATGCAGCATCACTACTGAACTCTATTCAACGTTCCCGTTTACAGCTTTATTAAATTTTTGGAGCCAGTTTTATAAAGTGGAGAAAATCTCAAAACGTTTGCAGGATCCGAAAATGGTGTTCCAGGAATTTGAAAAAAGACGAAATTATCCCCAATGCAATGCAGACTAATGAATATTGTGAAAATTGGGGGAAAACCAATTGGACGAACAAGGAGAAGAATAATGCCTGGGCAATCAGCAAGAGATAGGGGCTGACGACACAAAAAGAAATGAATAGAGTAATGGTAGAGATTGTGAACCAATTAAAAACGGTTAAGACCGCAGGTCCGTCTTCAAGGACTCAGTGTCCGTCTTCGGACCAGTGTACGTCTTCAAAGGACCAGTGTCCGTCTTCGGACTCGTGTCCGTCTTCAAGGGCCAGTGTCCGTCTTCAAGGACTCAGTGACCGTCTTCAAGGACTCAGTGTCCGTCTTCAAGGGCTCAGTGTCCGATTTTCATTTCTTCGAACTTGAATTCAGTAATAATTGAAGATGAACAAGGTAAATTAAAAAAAGGGAAATTTTTAGACTTTTCAAATTATTATGATAATGATGTCAGCCATTCAGTTATATGACGAAATTATTGATTTTTTGATGATCCTTCCAGCTGAGGGGAAAAGAATTCCCCCCGATGGTAAAGATGGGAAAATGTTTACTGGATGGGAGGGGCGTTTTCCCATGCTGTTTTTACTCAGTATGGGGGGGACGTCTCTCCCATGCTGTGTGTTTTCTCAGATGGGGGGGATGTTTTCCCACGCTGTGTTTTACTGCAGTATGGGAGGGATGCTCTCCCCCGCTGTGTGTTTACTGCAGTATGGGGGGGATGTCTCTCCCCCGCTTGTGTTTACTGCAGTATGGGGGGGAGTCCTTCCATGCTGTGTGTTTACTCAGTATGGGAGGGACGTTCTCCCATGCTTTTGTTTCTGCAGTATGGGAGGGATGTCTCTCCCCCCTGTTTTCTGCAGATGGGGGGGTGTTTCCCATGCTGTGTGTTTACTGCAGTATGGGAGGGATGTCCTCCCCCGCTGTGTTTACTGCAGTATGGGGGGGATGTCCCCCATGCTGGTTTACTGCAGTATGGGAGGGATGTCTCTCCCACGCTGTGTGTCATACACATTGCGTTATAATCGCATTTTCAGTCAAAGTTTAAAAGGTCATTTTCAAAACTGAAATTAATAAAAACATATGTAGGTCTTCAGTGTCACAGGAACGACTGACCAACCTGGTGAATAAACATTGAAAAGAATTTCTCACAGCTGAAGCATGTTATTAAAAAATATCTTCCCACCATGCATCTAAAGATACGATTTAATTGATCATAGTTGAAGCTTTTGCTCATCAATATTATGAATAAAAGGTCAAAGTTGCTTCCTTTTAAATATTGGTTCTATTTTCGGCTTAAGGTAAATTTTTTACAAATTTTCAGAGTTCATTTACGTGAAATGTCCATTTGAATCATCCGCATTCTTTCCCTCTAATTTTTTAAAAAAAAATTATGTTAAATATTTTGAACTGCTAAGCAATAAACATTTGGTGCTGGGATTGAAAGATTTTCCAGGTTTTGAATATTCCAGACAGTATCCAATTTTTCAAACAGTAATCAATTTTCGATCTGGTCTTTGAATTATTGGTGTTGTATGAGGCGGTTTTTTATAAAGCAATAAATAGGTTCATTTTCTATTTTTTTTTTACATTCAGAACATCAATTACAAATGAGCGACTCTTTTCCATACAGGCCAACCCCACCTCCCTTGTCACGACCTGTCCCATCTGTTGTACCCAGTTGTCCATGTCTCTTTCAAGTGGTTTTGAATGTACGTAGGTCATTTTACAGTTGCAAACAATTATTTTGACACTATGAGAAGCCCCCTGGTGAACGGTGTTTTGTTTTTGCAATACCAGGGGAACACTAAATTCCGGACAACCCACCACCAGGACAACACTTACACCACCAGGACAAACCACCACCAGGACAACACTTACACCACCAGGACAACACTTACACCACCAGGACAACACTTACACCACCAGGACAACACTTACACCCCCAGGGCAACACTTTCACCACCAGGACAACACTTACACCACCAGGACAACATTACACCACCAGGACAACACTTACACCACCAGGACAACACACACCACCAGGACAACACTTACACCACCAGGACAACACTATACTTCCAGGACAACACTTACACCACCAGGACAACACTTATTCCCGGACAACACTTACACCAAGGACAACACTATACTCCCAGGACAACACTTATACCAAGGACAACATAATTCCAGGACAATACTTAACCCCCAGGACAACACTACACTTCCCGGACAACACTACACTTCCCGGACAAACTTTAAAAACCAGGACAACACTTCACTCCAGGACAACACTCTCAACACCAGGAAAACACTACACTTCCAAGACAACACTACAGCACCAGGACAACACTACACTCCAGGACAATCACACCACCAGGACAACACTACACTTGCAGGACAACACTACACTTCCCGGACAACACTACACTTCCAGGACAACACAGACAATACCAGGACAACACACACTTCCAGGACAACACCCCAACACCAGGAAAACACTACATTCCAAGACAACACTCACAGCACCAGGACAACACTACACTTTCCCGGACAACACTTACACCACCAGGACAACACTTACAATACCAGGACAACACTATACTTCCAGGACAAACTTTTACCACCAGGACAACACTACACTTTCCCGGACAACACTTACACCACCAGGACAACACATACTTCCCGGACAACACTTATAACCCGGACAACACTACACTTCCAGGACAATACTTCACCACCAGGACAACACTACACTTCCAGGACAAACCACACTTCCAGGACAACACTTACAATACCAAGACAACACTACACTTCCAGGACAACACCCCAACACCAGGAAAAAACTACACTTCCCAAAACAACACTACAGCAAAGGGCAACACTAATTTGGACAACACTTACACCACCAGGGCAACACTTACATCATCAAGGCAATACTTACACAACCAAAAAAATACTTACGCAACCAGAACAATACTTATACAACCAGAATAAACTTACACAACCAAACAATACTTACACAACCAGAACAATACTTTCACAACCAGAATAATACTTAAAAACCAGAATAACACTTAAAAACCAGAACAATACTTACACAACCAGAACAATACTTACGCAACCAGAACAATACTTATACAACCAGAATAAACTTTCACAACCAGAACAATACTTACACAACCAAAAAATCTTACACAACCAGAACAATACTTACACAACCAGAATAACACTTACACAACCAGAACAATACTTACACAACCCGAACAATACTTACACAACCAGAACAATACATACACAACCAGAACAATAATTACACAA
Organism: Cherax destructor; assembly: GCA_009830355.1. Taxonomy (NCBI): domain Eukaryota; kingdom Metazoa; phylum Arthropoda; class Malacostraca; order Decapoda; family Parastacidae; genus Cherax; species Cherax destructor. The sequence goes on from WNWK01054277.1 coordinate 7,767, forward strand.
CCCGAACAATATTTAAAAACCAGAATAACATTTTTACAACCAGAACAATACTTACACAACCAAAAAAATACTTACACAACCAGAAGAACACTTACACAACCCGAATAACACTTACACAACCCGAATAACACTTACACAAAGAATAACACTTACACAACCAGAATAACACACAACCCGAACAATACTTTCACAACCAGAATAACACTCACAACCAGAATAACACTTACACAACCAGAACAATACCACAACCAGAACAATACTTACACAAACCCGAATAACACTTTAAAACCAGAATAACACTTACAAAAAAAGAACAATATTTACACAACCAGAACAATACTTACAAACCAGAACAATACTTACACAGTCTGAATAACACGTACACAACCAGAACAATACTTACACAACCAGAACAATACTTAAAAGCCTGAATAACACGTACACAACCAGAACAATACTTCCAACTAGAATAACAAAACCCAGAAAAACCTTCCCAAACCAGAACAATATTTCCCCAAAACCAGAATAACACTTACACAAGAACAATATTTACACAACCACAAAATATTTAAACCACAAGGACAACACTTACAAAAAAAAACAATATTTACACAACCAAAAAAACACTTACAAAAAGAACAATACTTGCACAACCAGAACAACACTTACACAACTTAAAAAACATTAAATCACCAGGACAACACTTCACCACTAAAACAACACTTTCACCATTAAGACAGCACTTACACCATCAAGTAAGACTAACACCCCGGAAAATTTTTCACAACCACGACAACACTTACAATACCAGAATAATATTAAACAAAGACAAGTTACACCACTAGGACAATACTTACACTAGAGACAATACTTACACCAGAACGACACTTCAACACCACCGGACAATGCTTACACCACCAGGACAATACTTACACCAGCACTGCAAAACTTAGGATGTCATACCAACAAAGAAAAAAAGGGAAAAGGGCCAAACAGGATATTGCAAAAAACCCCAAAAATATTTCTATTCCTATGCAAAACCCAAGCAAGAATCCTATGGTTGGACCATTATTGAGAGGCCGTGGACCAACTAGCTGACTTTAACAGACTCCATAGATTTAAAAAGAAATGGACAATATGCCCACCACTCAGCACCGGGACCAGATTCATGGAATGGTCTCTTTATAAACAAGTGCAAAATACCACAAGCCCGAGCCCTTAAATTTTTGGGAAAAAGCTTAGATCTAGGTGAAATACCGCAGGCCTTAAAGAGTGCAGACATGCCCTTTGCATAAGGGGGGGTAGAACACTAGCTAAAAATTACAGCCCAGTAGCCCTAACTTCCACATCATAAAATCTTGAAGGGGATGAGACCAGATTACAAATTTCAAGGGCCAGCCCCAACATCCCCGAACCAGCAGGGTTTTTAAAGCGGGACGATCATGCCTGTCACGCGGGAACCATTATGACAGAATTACGGAGGCATTGGAAGACGCCAAAACGCAGATGTATTTACACAGATTTTCAAAGGCGTTTGACAAATGCGATCATGGAGTGATAGCGCACAAAATGAGGGCCATAGGTATTACGGGGGAAAGGGAGGCAGATGGATTTTCGGGTTCCAACACAGAACACAAAAAATAGTAGTAAACAAAGCAAGATCCGCATCAGCGAGGTCAAAAGCCGGCCCCAATGCACTGTCCTGGCACCTCTGCTGTTTTTCTTCCCCAGCAGACATAGATAAAAACACCCAGCACACTTTTTTTATTACTTTTCAGATGAAATAAAATAAGCATGAAATCACTACGGTAGAGGACACTGAAAATTACAGAAAGACATAAGCAGGGTTTTCCAATGGGGAGTGGAGAACAACATGACGTTCAATGGTGATAAGTTTCAGCTGCTTAGGTATGGGAAGAATGAAGAACTCAAAAGGAACACTATATACAAAACGCAAGAGGGGCACCACATAGAACGAAAGGAACACGTAAAGGACTTGGGAATAATTATGTCAGTGACCTTTCTTTTAAAGACAATAACAAGACAAAGATCCCACCCGAAAGATGACGGGGTGGGCATTTAGAACTTTCAAAACAAGGGGAAAAAATGCCGATGGTGCCTTTCAAATCGCTAGTGCTCCCCCTTTGAATACTGCTCAGTGCTGACGGCCCCGTTCAAAACGGGAGAAATATCAGTGCTGGGAAAAAATACAGAGATCGTTTACAGCCCCATTTAGCCAGTAAAGCACCTAAATTACTGGGAACGCCTTCAAGTCTTGAACATGTACTCATTGGGGCGGAGGAGAGAGAGATACATGATAAATATACCTGGGAAAATACTGGAGCCCTTTCCCCAAAACTGCACACTGCCATAACAACATACTGGGTGAGATATGGGGGGAAGGGAAAATAAACCCAGTGAGGGGGAAGGGGGGGGGACAATAAGGGAACACTGTATAACATCCGGGGTCCCCGATTATTCAACATCTTACCAGAAGATATCAGAAACACTATGGAACCAGTGTAGAAGCCTTCAAAGGGAAAATGGGCAAGTATTTTACCAGGTGCCAGATCAACTAGTCTGTTATGGATATTGGGGGAAAACGGGCCTCCAGCAGTAACAGCCTGGTTGACCAGGCAAACCTGCGAGCCTCCCCTGGCATGGCTCAGATTAGTGAAACTCCGAAACTCTTCAAAAGGGATGCACAACAATCTTACCAGCACGACAAAGCAACACCACCAGGCAAGCTTACGCCACCCGGACAACTTACACCAGCAAACAATACTTACACCAGCACGACATTGCTTGCACCATCTAGAAAACGCTTACTTCACCGGACAACACAGCAGAACAATATTAAACCCCCAGGACATCACCCAAATTTTGTTAAATAAACATTAAAAAAGAAAACATGAAGTATAAATTTGCCCAAATAGAAGTTTCGAAACTAGCAAACAAACTTGAAGAAAGTGAACAGTACAGGGCAACTAGCAGATCCACAATGAAATGTGTCAAGTCAAACACCATGGAGAAAGTAACAAGGTTAGTTGATTGAAAGATATTATTATTTAAAAAGGTAGGGTATTTTTCTTCAGTATGGTTTGTTGGGGATGTCAGTGGGAATATGCAAAGGGGGGACAGAAACAGGACCCACTGGAATACTATTTTTAGTTCAAACATCCACCCTCTCAAGAGACATCCATGCAAAACCCCACAGGGTATGGCAGCCTCCCCGGGTTTATCATCATGATGCATCCACTAGATGAATGAACTGGTTTTTTTAGAAGGCTGCAACGAATTTTTGAATTTTTTAGTGGGAAAATATAAAAAAAGATTGTATTTCATGTATTATATACATTAACTAGTGAAGTAATTGAAAAAACAAAAAAATTTATATTACTTTTTAAATGTAACAATGCCCAGGGGCGACGCAAAAACCCATTGTAACCTTTGTAATCTTGATTTTTGCACTACCGCTCACAGGATGATCACCAGGCGATACAACTACACCACCAGGAAAAACATACACCACCAGGGCAACACATACACCACCAGGACACCACAAAACCCCCCCCGGGCAACACATACACCAACAGGACAATACATACACCACCAGGAAAACCCTACCACCAGGACAACACATACACCACCAAAACCACATAAACCCCCAGGACAAACATACACCAACAGGACAATACATACACCACCAGGGCAAAAAATGCACCCCCAAGGGCAAAACATACACCACCAGGACAACCTCACCACCAGGAAAAACATGCACCACCAGGACCCAAAACACCACCAGGACAACACATACACCACCAGGAAACACATACACCA
>WNWK01054278.1:0-11606 GCA_009830355.1 Cherax destructor
CGAACCGAGGCTTTTACAGTTGGCACAACAGTTCAGAAGAAACACACTCAGGACGCTCGACCTGGTTCGTAGCCAATAACTGCTTGCAGGACCCAGTTAAGGGTGAAATAATCCACACTTAATGCTTTGTGTGGGTGGATGCACGTGGTCAAGGCGTCTGCTTAGCGTGGGTGGTGGTGGGTGGTGGGGGGGTGGTGGCGGGTGGTGTTGTAGCTAGGCTTACCCGCTTCCCGCGTGCGCCTGTGGCTTACGCCGTGTACATGAACTTAACCCAGGGTGGCTTGAATAACCCAGGATACCACTGGGGTGGTATTGTACACAGAACAGCAATACACTGGAGTACAAAGGTGGTATAAATGCGTGAACTCACGTGGCTTACTTCTCAGACAGCAGAGTGGCTTGCTGGCTTAGTAGAATATTTTCACACAGATTGACTGGCTTGGAATCTTGTGACAAATTAGCACAGCAAGGTAGAAGCTGGCTTAAGCCTAGGCTGACGTAACTGGTGGTGGCTTAACTGGCTTGAATGGGACTCTCCCCTCACTGGCTTACTCGTACAGAATTTGCAAAACCCGGGTCAACCCCTCGTAGGTTTTAGCAAAATTAAATGAGGCACTTAGCTGACCAGGAGATACTGTAGATAAGTAGACTTCTTGGATGTAGTAGCTGGTAACGTGGTCGGTCTGGAGGCTGTTTGCTTGCTTGAAGTCTATCTCTCTATAACATCGTAATCGATAAAAATTACGGCACACCGCTGCTCACCACTTGTTGCGTGGGTCTTGAGAGAGATATACAGGAGGTCAAAGATACTCCTTGTTGGATGGTTACGGTATATTTACAGTAAGGGAAGGAGAGTCCAGCCACACCGTCTGTCTCGCTTGTAGGTGTAACGCTAGTGAGAGTGTGCGCCTATATGAGGCTGTGCACATGCGCTGAGCCGCTGACGTCAGCGGGTACCGTGACGTCACACGCAAAGGGACCAGCTGTATAAGTGGGATGAATGCTGAATGCTGGTACACTACACAGTGTACATATGATACTGATACGACAGCAGAACTACATAGGGATCTGGACAGGCTGCAGGCCTGGTCCAGCAACTGGCTGCTGGAGTTCAACCCCACCAAGTGCAAAGTCATGAAAATTGGGGAAGCACAAAGAAGACCGCAGACGGAGTATAGTCTAGGGATCCAGAGACTACAAACCTCACTCAAGGAAAAGGACCTTGGGGTGAGTATAAAACCGGGCACATCTGAGGCGCACATCAACCAAATAACTGCTGCAGCATACGGGCGACTAGCAAACCTAAGAACAGCATTCCGACATCTCAAAAAGGAGTCGTTCAGGACCCTGTACACCGTGTACGTTAGGCCAATATTGGAGTATGCAGCACCAGTTTGGAACCCACACCTAGCCAAGCACATAAAGAAACTAGAGAAAGTGCAAAGGTTTGCAACAAGACTAGTCCCGGAGCTAAAGGCAATGTCCTACGGGGAGAGATTATGGGAAATCAACCTGACGACGCTGGAGGACAGGAGATAGGGGAGACATGATAACGATATATAAAATACTGAGAGGAATCGACAAGGTTGACAGAGACTGGATGTTCCAGAGATGGGACACAACAACAAGGGGTCACAGTTGGAAGTTGAAGACTCAGATGAATCACAGGGATGTTAGGAAGTATTTATTCAGTCACAGAGTTGTCAGGAAGTGGAATAGTCTGGGAATTGATGTAGTGGAGGCAGGATCCATGCATAGCTCTAAGAAGAGGTATGATAAAGCTCATGGAGTAGGAAGAGTGAACCAGTAGCGACCAATGAAAAAGTGGGGCCAGGAGCTGTGACTCGACCCCTGCAACCACAACTAGGTGAGTACACACACACACAGTGTGCTTCAGAGTCACATTATACTGTGTCCTGGGTATCAAACAGTGTGCTCCAGAGTCACCTTAGACTGTGTCCTGGGTATCAAACAGTGTGCACAAGAGTAACCTTAGACTGTGTCCTGGGTATCTAACAGTGTGCAAAAGAGTCACCTTAGACTGTGTCCAGGGTATCAGTGTGCACCAGAGTCACCTTAGACTGTGTCCTGGGTATCAAACAGTGTGCACCAGAGTCACCTTAGACTGTGTTTTGGGTATCTAAGAATGTGCACCAGAGTCACCTTAGACTGTGTCCTGGGTATCAAACAGTGTGCACCGGAGTCACCTTAGACTGTGTCCTGTTTATCAAACAGTGTGCACCAGAGTCACCTTAGACTGTGTTCTGGTTATCAAACAGTGTGCACCAGAGTCACCTTAGACTGTGTCCTGGGTATCAAACAGTGTGCACCAGAGTCACCTTAGACTGTGTCCTGGGTATCAAACAGTGTGCACCAGAGTCACCTTAGACTGTGTCCTGGGTATCAAACAGTGTGCACCAGAGTCACCTTAGACTGTGTCCTGGGTATCAAACAGTGTGCTCCAGAGTCCCCTTAGACTGTGTCCTGGCTATCAAACAGTGTGCACCAGAGACACCGTAGACTGTGTCCTGGGTATCAAACAGTGTGCACCAGTCCAGTCACCTTAGACTGTGTCCTGGGTATCAAACAGTGTGCACCAGAGACACCGTAGACTGTGTCCTGGGTATCAAACAGTGTGCACCAGAGTCACCTTAGACTGTGTCCTGGGTATCCATCAGTGTGCAACAGAGACACCGTAGACTGTGTCCTGGGTATCAAACAGTGTGCACCAGAGTCACCTTAAACTGTGTCCTGGGTATCAATCAGTGTGCTACATAGACACCTTAGACTGTGTCCTGGACATAGCAGTTCTACAGGCTGGTTACCTGCATACGTTATTTCTTGCACATGACCATGTTAGGTCGTTTATTACACACATTCCACATTTTGCTGCGTTAGTCCATGTCTGGTGGAGACCCAGTTAGTCCATGACAGAGCGCACTCGACCTAGGTGGAGTGCAGACGTGTCGTTCCCCCTAGCGGTCGCTTTGAGCAACCTTGTTTTCTGGACAGGATGGCTGACAACTACAGACGTCGTGTTAACACAGTGTGTATAGACCTGGTGCAAGCAGTTATACTGCCTGATGCAGCGGATGTGTTATTGCCGGCTATTTTACACGACACGTACGGCGTTTCACACGCCGATCTGTATGAAGTGTCGATGAATGGCATGAGACGTATCTTTGTAAAATTCGCAAGCACCGATATCTACCAGAGGATTGTGGATCGTTACCAGGAGAAGAAACTGGTAGTCAACACAGGTGTGGAAGTATGTCTGCACGACGTGTCTACAACATACAAATGGGTCAAGGTTAACAATATCCCATTCGAAGCGTGCCCTGAGAACATATGGTTAGTATTTCAGCAGTTTGGGGTTGTTCATGCTGTTAATATTGGACGGTGGGTGCAGGGGCCTTATGCTGGGCTCCTGGAAGGATCATACTCTGTTAAAATGAGTATCCGCAAACCAATACCATCTTATGTATTCATGGATTTCTTTCGAACCCAGGTTTATGTGCACTATTATGGGCAAGTGAAAACTTGCCGGTTATGTGGCCAATCGGGTCATTATGCAGCTACGTGTGAGAGACGTCGAGATGATGGACGGCGTGGAGAAGCAGAGGTTCGTAAACAAGTGGAAGTGGAACGACAGTCAAAGGAGGGCGTGGTTAGCGTCGTGGATGGTTCACGAGAGGTTACGATGGACGAGATGGAAGGCGTGGGACGTGTGGTACGAGGAGATAAGAAAGTAGTACCAGAGAAGTTGTAATGGAGTGATGAAGTTGCATCTGCAGAGGAGGAGGATCGAGCGCAACTTCTTGGTGGTGAGAGTGTGGGTGCCGATTTAGACACTGAGAGTTTACATGAGAGTAGAAAGAGTGTTAATATTGATGAGGACATATTGAGGGATTTAGGTGAAATTATAGGAAGTGTTGTGTTACTTGTGGATGCAATTGATGAGAATTTCATGGTGGTCGAGAGTGGTGGGTCGCCGACGGTGCAAGCAGAAGTGGTTGAAAATGCAATATCTGTGGTGCAAGCAGATGTAGAGGTACATCGCCAGTGCGATGGGGAAGAGGTCGACATTGATAAGGGTGAATCTTGTAAGAGGTCTGGTGAGGAGGCGGAGAACGACGTTCTCACTCCTGGTCAACGCCCAGGTAAGATAGCGTGGACAGAGGTAGTGAAAGGAAAAAATGAGGGTGGGGCGAGGAGTCGCCATGGAGTAGGTGTGTCAACGGTAGGGCACGGTGAGAAGAAAGGAGGGTCTTTAGCTGTGAAGAATGGAAAGAGTGATAGTAAACCACTGCAACGGAAAGGAAAACCTTTGCCTTTAAATTCAGGTGTTTAAATATGAATATGAATGGCCTCAAACAGGAGGTGAAACGAAAGTGGGTCGAGATTACGTTACACAGACTTAAAATAGACGTCGGTATATTTCAGGAACATAATTTTAGGAGTGGGGAAAGTTTGGTTTTGCAGGGGTATCAGCTTTTTGTGGGTCATACGGATAGTTTAAAAGGGGACGTGGGTTTGGGCATTAGAGTAGGCAGCCCTTTTAAACTAGGTACTTGGGAGGTGAGCGGGGGAGGAAGGGTAGTCAGAGTTGACGGATGGTGGGGCGTAGTCCAAGTTAGTTTTGTGGGTGTGTATATGCCGGTGGTTAATAGTATGATGGTTAAGGACGCTTTTTTAAGGTCGAATCTAATTTACGCCTTCCGAGGATTGCCTCAAGTCTCTGTAATAGGCGGTGATTGGAATTGTATAATAAGGTTACGGGACGTAGAACCTAGAGGATCTAAGCAAGTGTTAGGAATATTGAGAGATGTTTTAGGGGCAGTTGGTATAGTTGATGCTGTGTGTAGTGGTGACGAGTGGATGCATTATATATTTCGTAGAGGTGAGTCAGTTGCTAGGTTGAATAGAATTTATGTTTCATGGGTTGTCAGGGTGGAGAGAGTTGAATGTGTTGATGTGGGTTTTTCAGATCATAAAGGGGTTATGGTTCAATTACGTTGGGAGGGAGCGGTGAGGATTTATGGGAGTTTCTGGAAGCTGAATGTTAGTTTGTTGAATAGAATCGGGGGTGAAGTTGGTTTTGCAGAGTGGTGGAGTACTATTTGGGACGAAGGAAAGACGGTAAGTGATGTAGTGAGGTGGTGAAATGACAGAGGGAAATTAGCGATCAAGGAGTTTTTTGTGCAAATAGGTAAGGAAGACGCTCGTTTTAGGTTCGGTTATCAATGGTATTTGGAGGGTTTGTTGCAAGGTAATGGGGGTAGGGGTGGGGTACGAGTAGATAACAGTGAGGAAATTAGAAATGCTTTGCGTGAGATTCAGAATGAACGGTTTCAGGCATTACAAGTGAGGAGTGGGATGGAAGAGGTTTTATGGGGCGATAGAGCCTCAGAGGTAGTCTTGAGGAATTTTAGGAGGAGAGAGGTAATGACGATGGGTATGATCGAAGTTACTGAGAATTTAGGGAGTTTTAGGAGAGGTACGGTGTTGAGGGAAACGGAGGCAATGAGTATTTACAGTGATTTGTGGTTTGGAAGAAAATTTGAGGTGGAAGCAGTGAGTGGTGAGGTGGATGAATTTTTAGGAGGTATAGCGTCGCGTGTGAGTGCGCAGGATAGGTGTGATCTTGGTGGTGCGATAACGGAGGATGAGGTATGGGTCGCAGTACAGGGGTTGCGCATGGGAAAGTCGCCTGGTTTGGACGGGCTTCCTGGTGAGTTATATGTGACGTTTTAGGTGTTGAAAGATGTTTTAGTGAGGGTTTTCAACGCCATGAAGGAAGGGGTTGTGATGAATGAATTAGTGTGTACGGGTGTAGTAGTTTTAGTATCAAAGAAGGAAACACCTAAATGTTTTAAGGATTATAGAGTAATTACGTTAATGGGGACTGATTACAAGATTTACGCGAAAGCAACTTTACGATAGTGCGGTTTTAAGGGTCCTGATAAATGGTAAAGTTGGGGAAAAGGTTAGTATGGGTAAGGGAATATGACAAGGTTGTCCCTTATCACAAATCTTCTTCACGATTTTTCAGGATCCTTTATATAGGTTGGTGAATGAGGGCGTGAGTTTGAAGAGGGCGGGAGAACGGTCACTGGCGGAAATTATTGGTTATGTTGATGATATGAATCTGTTGGTTACGTCTAACGCATGTTTGGATTGGCTTAGTGGTTTAATTGGTTTTTTTGGTCGGTAACGGGGATGAAAGTCAATAGACGTAAGTCTATGTTGCTCGAGGTGGGCAGTTGGGTGGGGGGTGCGTTGGGGAGTCGGGATGAGTGGACTTGCGTGGCAGAGTTAAAAGTTTGTGGGATCGTGTTTAGTGATGACATCATTAGGGCAAGGGAGGTAAATTCAAGGGAGGTGGTCGATTGTGCCTTAGAACGAATGAGGAGTTGGGGTAAACAGGAAGTGACGCTTTTACAGAGAGTGGTAGTGATTAACACGTTAATTTTTAGTAAATTGTGGTTTAGAGCGAGTGTTTTTCCTCTGTTGGACGTTGATATTAAGAGATTGGGTAAGGGTGTTATGGATTTTATTTGGGCGAGAGGTAGGCATTGGCTTAGTAGGGAGGTTGTAGAAACTAGGGTGGCATGGGGGGGGTTAGGGTTAGTACCTTTGGAGAGGCGAGTTCGAAGCGTTATTTTGAAGCATGAATTTGTGTTAAAAGGGGGGGAGGGTCCAGGGGACGGATAATTGGTGCAGTCTTGAACGAGGTCCGGAAGTGGTGGAAAGGTAGGGATTTGGTAGAGTGTGAGGGAGTTTTGAGATTCCTGTTAGTGGCACGTGAGCCGGAAAAAATAAAAGTACGTAGATTGGATAGGATAAATAGTCGTGAAGTCGTAGTGCAGGGTGAGTCTATGTATCCATTATATGGGTGGAAGAGTATTTGGGTTTGTTAAAGAGAGTTAGGGTATGACTTAGGGTGAAGGAAGTGGGTTATAGGTTCCTGCATGGTATATTAGCATCGAGGGGTCATCTTTTTGTGATGGGTTTAGTGGGGGATGGGATGTGTGCTCTTTGTGGGGAATGGGAAACCGCGTTTCACGTTGTGTAGTGTCAAAGTATGGTTGCAGAGTGTTTTGAGGTGGTTGGGAGGGGGAGGGGTTCTTTTTAACTGTTGAAAGTTATGAGTTTGGAGATGGGGGAATTTTCAGAAGGCATCCGGAGGACTTTGACGTATGTTATTTTGGATTACATTTATATGACATGGGTCATGCGTGGTTCTGGAGGGGAAGTGTTAATTAAAGCTTTACCCGCTGTTTTTATGAGAACAAAGTATAGGAATATGGAAATTTATGGTCGGAGATGGGATACGAGTTTCATTGAAGAGTATAGAGATATGACTGTCCATAAGTTACTCAGGTTAAAGAGGGACGGGTTTGGGTAGGGGGGTATTTAGATGTGCGTGGGTTTAGGTGAATTTTTTTTTTTTGGTAGGTAGGGTGGGTGGGGGGCGGTTGTTTCTTTTCATGTTACGAGTTGGTGGTTTTGAGATGATACGTTTTAAGTTTTTTTGTATTGTTTTTTTTTTTGTTGTTGCAGTGGTTTACTCCTCTTTTTGTTGTGGTTGATGTTTTTTTTCGTTATTTTTTTTCAAAGTTTGGACAGTTATGTGTTTTGGGGTGTAGTTTCTTTTTTTAGCTGGTTTCGTGAGTTGTGGTTCGTGCAACTTTTGTGTTTTGTCGCAATTTGTCATTGACATGTTTGAATGATAGTGTACGTGGTATGTATACTGTACCTGGTTTCATATGTACATAGTATATATCTTATTGCGACTGTAGTGTGAAGCATTATTGGTAGAGTTTGTGTGATTTAAGGATTTGTGATGTTATTGTTCCCATTTTTGTACACCAGTTTTCCTTCTTACATAGAATACATAAAGAGCAAATATATTTTTTATATTTTGTACATATGTGACTTTGATGAATGATGATTTATTGGTAAGTGTCAAAGGTGGAGAGTGTAAAAAGCTATAGAGGTTCATAGGTTTTTTTCAGTCATATATTTAGCGTTGAGTACAAAATGGTTCAAAATGAAATATAAAATGAGATGCAAATAGGTCTAGTTCACGTTCTGTTTGTATCTGGATTGATTAAGAATCATGTTTGCTAAGTGTTATGTGTATATGCTAAGTTTTAGCATAATTCACTGTATATTGACGTACGACCATTATAATGTATGTTTTGTATTAAAAACACTAAGACATAAAAACCTCCTTATACTGCTAGGTGTAGGGCTGATTGGTAGTTCACGTTACTTTAGATGTTTTTCTAGTATTATAATTTAGGGTAGGATATAACTTTTGTATATAGCAATTATTTAGCCTTGTATATACAGGGTTTATGTTCTTTTAATGGATGGCAAGGTAATGTGCCTGTCCATGTAATCTATAATCGGGTTTTTTTGGACAATTGCTGTGTACTTGTGTGAATTTATGGTGCTCATGTGTTCAGTGCCATGTGTCCAGTGCCATGTGTCCAGTGTTATGTGTCCAGTGAACCTACGGTGGTTATGACATCACATTGCAAATACTTTCCTTTTTGTTTAGGGTGGAGTAATATGTACATGTATGAACACATAAAAATGAATTCCTTAGATTTTGTTAAAGGGCGGGTCAGAAGAGAGGGGGAGGGGTCTTTTATTTATGGTGTAGTTTGCACCAGAAAAGAGGGAAGACGTAATGCATGTGAATGTTTATTCATGTTATCATCGCTCTCATGTAATGATTGATTACAAATGAATGTTGAGTGGTGTCAAGTAACATTCCTACGTTCGGGTTGCTCTTGTGTAGTGTGCGGAAGGGAAGGGGTTATGATATTTTTATGTGTACCCATGTATGTGTTTATTTATTATTGGTGGGGTGTAGAGTTTCAATATATGTTCAATTTTGATTTGTCATGATTTTGGAATGCTTACCATATATATGTATTGTATATACTGTTTTAAATAAAAAAAAAAGTTAGTCCATGTCTGGTGGAGACGCAGTTACTCCATGTCTGGTGGAGACGCAGTTACTCCATGTCTGGTGGAGACGCAGTTACTCCATGTCTGGTGGAGACCCAGTTACTCCATGTCTGGTGGAGACGCAGTTACTCCATGTCTGGTGGAGACGCAGTTACTCCATGTCTGGTGGGTTACACCATGTCTGGTGGAGACGCAGTTACTCCATGTCTGGTGGAGACGAAGTTACTCCATGTCTGGTGGAGACCCAGTTACTCCATGTCTGGTGGAGACCCAGTTACTCCATGTCTGGTGGAAACCCAGTTACTCCATGTCTGGTGGAGACCCAGTTACTCCATGTCTGGTGGAGACCCAGTTACTCCATGTCTGGTGGAAACCCAGTTACTCCATGTCTGGTGGAGCCGCAGTTACTCCATGTCTGGTGGAGACCCAGTTACTCCATGTCTGGTGGAGACCCAGTTACTCCATGTCTGGTGGAGACCCAGTCTACTCCATGTCTGGTGGAGACGAGTTACTCCATGTCTAGTTGAGAACCCAGTTACTCCATGTCTGGGGAGACGCAGTTACTCCATGTCTGGTGGAGACGCAGTTACTCCATGTCTGGTGGAGACCAGTTACTCCATGCTGGTGGAGACGGTTACCAGTCTGGTGGAGACGCAGTTACACATGTCTGGTGCACCACCCAGTTACTAAATATGTCAGTGGAGACAGTTCTCCATGCTGGTGGAGAGTACAGTTTGCTCCATGTCTGGTGAGGCAAAGTTACATGTCTGTGGAGACAGTTACCCATGTCTGTGAGAGCAGCTAGTCTAGTGCGGAGACCAGTTACTCCATGTCTGTAGTGGAGACAGTATCCATGTTGCAGGAGACCTCAGTTACTCCATGTCTGGTGGCCACCCATCAGCTCCATGTCTGGTGGAGAGCCGCAGTTACCCATCGTCGGTGGAACCCAGTTACTCCATGTCTGTGTGGAGACGAGTTACTCCATGTCTGATGGGACGCAGTTAGCTCCATGTCTGGTGGAACCCAGTTACTACATGTCTGGTGGAGACGCAGTTACACCAATGTCTGAGTAGGGACGCAGTTACTCATGTCTGTGCCAACCCAGGTCTAAATCTGTAGTGGAGATGTGTTACGCAGAGTGCACTAGTTAGTTTGACACCCAGGTCTAAATACTGTAGTGGGAGAAGTGTCAGAGGCATGCTAGTTAGTTTGCACCCCAACCCAGGTCTAAATACTTAGGGAATGTTTGAGAGGCACGCTACTAGTTGCCACTCCAAATCATGGTGCAAATTGTAGGAGAGTTGCAGAGCACCAGTCTAGTGATCCCACCCCACCCAGGTCTTGAACGTAGTGAGAGTGTTGCAGAGGCACGCTAGTTAGTTTTCCCATCTTGAGACCCAGTCTAAATACTGGTGGAGAATGTGTTGCAGAGGCACGCTAGTAAGTGCCCACCCCATACCCAGGTCTATCTGGTGGGAGATGTGTTGCAGAGGCACGCAGTTACCCGTTTGCCACCCACCCAGGTCTAATACTGTAGTGGGAGCAGTTTGCAGATGTCTGCTGGGACCAGTTTTCCCAGCTCAGACCCAGGTCTAAATACTGTAGTGGAGAAGTGTTGCAGAGGCACCTAGTAAGTTTGCCACCACCCAGGTCTAAATACTGTAGTGGGAATGGTTCTGTCAGAGGCACGCTAGTTACCCTGTTTGACCCCAGTTACTCCAGGTCTTAAATTACTCTAGTGGGAGACAGCTGTCTGAGTGGCACGCTACGCTAGTTTGCCCATCCTGGAACCCAGGTCTAAATACTGTAGGGAGAATGTGTGCAGAGGACGCTAGTTAAGTTTGCCCACCCAACCCAGGTCTAAATACTGTAGTGGAGAATGTCTGAGAGGCACGCAGTTAAGTTTGCCCACCCCCAAACCCCTGTCTAAATACTGTAGTAGGAGATTGTTGAGAGGCAGCAGTTACCAGTTTGCCCACCAACCAGTCTAAATACTGTGTGGAGACAGTGTTCAGAGGCACGCTAGGTTTGCCCACCCCAACCCAGGTTAAATCTGTTGAGAGTGGCAGAGCACGCAGTTAGTGCCCAGCCCCAACCCAGGTCTCATCTGTGGGCAGAGTGTCTCAGAGCACTAGTTAGTTTGCCACCCCAACCCATATCTGTAGTGGAGAAGTGTTGCAGAGGCACGTCCATGTCTAGTGTGCACCCAGACCCAGGTCTAAATCTGTAGTGGAGACAGTTTAAGGCATGTCTGGTGCCACCCACCCAGGTTCTCAATGTCTGGGAGTGGGAGACCCTGTGTGGAGACGCAAAGTTTCCATCTGTGGGGACCCAGGTCTCCATGTCTAGTGGGAGAATCATGTTGGAGGATACGCAGTTAATGTTTGGAGACGCAGGTTCTCAATGTCTGTAGTGGAGAAGCGTTACCCACTGTCTAGGTTTGCCCCAACCCAGGCTAAATACTGTAGTGAGAGAATGTGTTCCAGAGGTACGCTAGTTGTTTGCCCACCCCCCCCCAGGCTAAATACTGTAGTGGGGGAATTGTTGCAGAGCACGCTATTTAATTTGCCCACCCCAACCCCGGTCTAAATACTGTAGTGGGAGGTGTTGCAGAGGCACCT
>WNWK01054279.1:0-5000 GCA_009830355.1 Cherax destructor
TACATCACGCACATTCAGACAACCCAATTTTATAAAGTTTTCTTCTTCTCGTTTTTAGTAGATTTGTACAGGAGAAGGGGTTACTAGCCCATTGCTCCCGGCATCTTAGTCGCCTCATACGACATGGCTTACGGAGGAAAGATTCTTTTCCACTTCCCATGGACAATAGAGAAAATAAAAGGAACAAGAGCTATTAAGAAAAGAAGAAAAACCTAGATGTGTGTATGTATATATATGCATGTATGCCAGTGTAGTGTGACCTAAAGTGTAAGTAGAAGTAGCTAGATATACCTGTTATCCAGCGTGTTTATGAGACAGAAAAAAGACACCAGCAATCCTACCATCATGTAAAACAGTTTCAGGTTTCTGTTTCACAGTCACCTGGCAGGACGGTAGTACCTCCTGGGTGGTTGCTGTCTACCAACCTACTACCTATAATATATATATATATATATATATATATATATATATATATATATATATATATATATATATATATATATATATATATATATATATATATATATATATATATATATATATATATATATGTCGTCCGATTAAGTAAAACTTGCGATTTTGGCTTAAATAGCAACGCTCTTCTTGCCATATAAGACAAGTGAAAATTTGTGTATGCAATAATTTTGCCAAAATCATTCTGAACCTAACGAAAAAAATATATTTCATTGTGTTTGTTTATTATTAAATTAATGTTAACGTATCTAAAATATATTTAGTTCGGTTAGGCTAAATTAAATTGCGCTTGTTGTAATAAGGTTAGGTAGGTTTTCAAAGTTTCTCTTGGTACCAAATTAAAATTTTTTACATTAACACAAATGAAAAAAATATATCTTTAAAGGTATAAGAATTTTTTTTAGAAAGGACTTAATTTTAAATGAGTTCTTGCTAATTGACCAGTTTTACCTAATCGGCTCGACATATGTATGTATGTATATATATATATATATATATATATATATATATATATATATATATATATATATATATATATATATATATATATATATATATATATATATATATAGTACATATCTGGATAACAGTTAGTTGACAGTACTGGTTGACAGTACTGGTTACCAGTACTGGTTGACAGGACTGGTTGCCAGTACTGGTTGACAGGACTGGTTGACAGTTCTGGTTGACAGTACTGGTTGACAGTATTGGTTGACAGTACTGGTTGACAGGACTGGTTGTCAGTGCTGGTTGACAGTTCTGATTGACAGTACTGGTTGACAGGACTGGTTAACAAGACTGGTTAACAAGTATGGTTGACAGTACAGGTTGACAGGACAGGTTGTCAGTGCTGGTTGACAGTACTGGTTGACAAGACTGGTTGACAGTACTGGTTGACAGGACTGGTTGACAGTACTGGTTGACAGGACTGGTTGACAGTACTGGTTGACAGGACTGGTTGACAGTACTGGTTGACAGGACTGGTTGACAGTACTGGTTGACAGGACTGGTTGACAGTCTGGTTGACAGGACTGGTTGACAGTACTGGTTGACGGACTGGTTGACAGTACTGGTTGACAGGACTGGTTGACAGTACTGGTTGACAGGACTGGTTGACAGTACTGGTTGACAGTACTGGTTGACAGTACTGGTTGACAGTACTGGTTGACAGTACTGGTTGACAGTACTGGTTGACAGGACTGGTTGACAGGACTGGTTGACAGGACTGGTTGACAGTACTGGTTGACAGGACTGGTTGACAGTACTGGTTGACAGGACTGGTTGACAGTACTGGTTGACAGGACTGGTTGACAGTACTGGTTGACAGTACTGGTTGACAGGACTGGTTGACAGTACTGGTTGACAGGACTGGTTGACAGTACTGGTTGACAGGACTGATTGACAGTACTGGTTGACAGGACTGGTTGACAGTACTGGTTGACAAGACTGGTTGACAGTACTGGTTGAGAAGACTGGTTGACAGTACTGGTTGACAGTACTGGTTGACAGGACTGGTTGACAGTACTGGTTGACAGTACTGGTTGACAAGACTGGTTGACAGTACTGGTTGACAGGACTGGTTGACAGTACTGGTTGACAGGACTGGTTGACAGTACTGGTTGACAGTACTGGTTGACAGGACTGGTTGACAAGACTGGTTGACAGTACTGGTTGACAGTGCTAAAACTTTTTCTACTGGATAATGAAGAAAGTTAGACAGTTGATTTTCAATTGTCTAACTTAATTTCAAAGTTAACTTTTGAAGAACTTTGATTAAATCACCAGAATTCACCTCAGTGGAACAATTCACAATGAACCACAATACCATGGCAGGAACAATTCACAATGAACCACAATATTATGGCAGGAAAATTCACAATGAACCACAATATCATGGCTGGTACAATTCACAATGAACCACAATATCATGGCTGGTACAATTCACAATGAACCACAATATTATGGCTGGTAGAATTCACAATGAACCACAATATCTTGGCTTTTATAATTCACAATGAACCACAATATTATGGCTGGTACAATTCACAATGAACCACAATATCATGGCTGGTACAATTCACAATGAACCACAATATCATGTGGTAAAATTCACAATGAACCACAATATCATGGCTGGTACAATTCACAATGAACCACAATATCATGGCTGGACAATTCACAATGAACCACAATATCATGGTTGGAACAATTCACAATGATTCACAATATCATGGCTGGTACAATTCACAATGAACCACAATATCATGGCTGGTACAATTCACAATGAACCACAATATCATGGCTGGTACAATTCACAATGAACCACAATATCATGGCTAGTACAATTCACAATGAACCACAATATCATGGCTGGTACAATTCACAATGAACCACAATATCATGGCTAGTACAATTCACAATGAGCCACAATATCATGGCTGGTACAATTCACAATGAACCACAATATCATGGTTGGTACATTCACAATGAACCACAATATCATGGCTGGTACAATCCAAGAACCACAATATCATGGCTGGTACAATTCATGAACCACAATATCATGGCTGGTACATTTCACAATGAACCTCCTTCATGGATAAACAGCTATTTCTCTGGCTCATCCCTTTTTCATCACGATCCTGTAAATACCCACCATATCCCCTTCCTCTCCATCCTCCATCCTCCTTCCTTCCTCCATCCTCCATGCTCCTCCAAGCTCTCTGAATTGTGGGTTAATCGTGTAAGGAAACGCTATTAAACGTTAAAGTGAAATGTGAGAAATCAGTGATAGATCTAATTCTAAGTACAATTCAGTTCCAGAATTCACGATGGCCGAGTCAGTGATGAGGAGGGAAGTTTAGAAGACACGATTTTCCTCTCATTTCTTTGTCCCCAGTACGAAACACACACACACACACACACACACACACACACACACACACACACACACACACACACACACACACACACACACACAACAACAACACACACACACACACAAATATATATATATATATATATATATATATATATATATATATATATATATATATATATTGTGTGTGTGTGTGTGTGTGTGTGGCTGTACTTCCCACCCTCCAGGATTCATGTCCAGGCTAACCAGTTTCCCTTGAATTCCTTCCATAAATGTTACCTTGCTCACACTCCAACAGCACGTACATTAAACAGATCCACTTGTCTCCATTCACTCCTAACACTAACACAAGCCTGCTGGATGCCCAAGCCACTGGAATCCAAAGCCTCTCGCGTCCCTGTCCCTTCATCCATCCCTGTCAACCTTCCAGTCAAGATTAACCTGCCAAACCAACACCTAGACAACCCATAACCCACACTTTCTCCTACCCAGCAACCCATAACCCACACTTTCTCCTACCCAGCAGCCCATGGTCCACATATACTACTCAGCAGTAACACATAGCCCACACATTCTACGTTTTCTGTCATCTTCATTCTCTCCATCCTTTCTACCTGGCCAAACCACCTCAGGAACCTCTCCTCGGCTTTAAAAGCAAAACTGTGACAGATTCGCAAAGGATTCGTTTTCAGGTCGCAATACAGGTAGATAAGGGGACAAAAAAGTGTGTAAAAAATGCAGGAAGCTTAGCAAGATGCCGGCGTTTCCTCCCTTTATTCTCTTTTTGTTTATTTCCTTTAACCTTTCCTCCCTTCATTCTCTTTATATGTCTCTCGCTTAACTCTCCCTCCCACTCTTCATTATCCCTTCCTTCGCTCTTCCTCCCTATCTATCCAAAACATTACGGCCGCCTCTTCACCATTAGCCTCGCACTTAGGAGAGAAACCTCATGACGAAGTTTCGCCCCGTCCTGGACCACCGTCAAGTCAGGAGGGACCGAAACGTCGTCACAGAAATCCTCTCTCCTAAGTACGGGGCTTTCTGGTGAATTTCTGCAATCACGGTATTGTGATATTACACTTGTTTTATGGCTGTCTCTCGCAGCACTCCTCCAGGCACTTAATTTCAATTATCTTAATATACAATAATTTGCTAATGTAGTCCGGAGTTTCTACAAATTTAATAATCCAAGATTATTCATTTACGCGAGGAAGATCTGCTCTTAGCAGCAATCTTGCTCTCTGGGGAAATAAATAGGGATGGAGAATGTAAAAGGCGTAATACCGCGATTGAACCAATACATAGACAACAGAGAGAGAGAGAGAGAGAGAGAGAGAGAGAGAGAGAGAGAGAGAGAGAGAGAGAGAGAGAGAGAGAAAGAGAAAGAGAGAATAGAACTTAAGACGACCATTTCGGTTCGACTTGGACCGTTCTAAACGCGTGTGTAAGGTGATGTTTGTTGGTAAACAGTTCAGAGAACACACAAGTTTATCAATCAGACACATCTGCAACACTTGGGTATCTGGAATGATGAGCTGATGAAGCCACTGTGTGGCTTCATCAGTCCAGTGCGGAGAGGAATAGTGAAGATCAGAAGGAGATTGAGGTAATCAGTCCCTCAGTCTTGAGAAGAATACAGCATATGCTG
>WNWK01054279.1:10000-11606 GCA_009830355.1 Cherax destructor
TCCCCTAACCCTCCTGTCCTCTAGTGTCGTCAGGCCGATTTCCCTTAACCTTTCTTCGTAGGACAATCCCCTTAGCTCTGGGACTAGTCTTGTTGCAAACCTTTGCACTTTCTCTAATTTCTTGACGTGCTTGACCAGGTGTGGGTTCCAAACCGGTGCTGCATACTCCAGTATGGGCCTGACGTATATGGTATACAGAGTCTTGAATGATTCCTTAGTGAGGTATTGGAACGCTATTCTTAGGTTTGCCAGCCGCCCGTATGCTGCAGCAGTTATCTGATTGATGTGTGCCTCAGGAGATGTGCTCGGTATTATACTCACCCCAAGATCTTTTCTTTGAGTGAGGCTTGCAGTCTTTGGCCACCTAGACTATACTCTGTCTGCGGTCTTCTTTGCCCTTCCCCGATATTCATAACTTTACATTTGGCAGGGTTAAATTCAAGGAGCCAGTTACTGGACCAGGCTTGCAGCCTGTCCAGGTCTCTTTGTAGTCCTGCCTGATCCTCGACTGATTTTATTCTTCTCATTAACTTCACATCATCTGCAAACAGGGACACTTCTGAGTCTATCCCTTCCGTTATGTCATTCACATATACCAAAAACAGTACAGGTCCTAGGACTGACCCTTGTGGAACTCCACTCGTCACAGGTGCCATCTGACATCTCGTCACGTACCATGACTCGTTGTTGCCTCCCTGTCAGATATTCTCTGATCCATTGCAGTGTTTTTCCTGTTACGTGTGCCTGATCCTTTAGCTTTTGGATTAACCTCTTGTGAGGAACTGTGTCGAACGCCTTCTGCAGTCCAAAAAATGCAGTCTATCCACCCTCTCTCTCGTGTCTTACTTCTGTTACCTTATCATAAAACTCCAGTAGGTTTGTGACACAGGATTTTCCTTCCTGAAACCGTGCTGGTTGTCGTTTATAAGCTTGTGTGTGGGGTGTGTTGTGGTGTGTGTGTGTGTGTGGGTGTGTGTGTGTGTGGGTGTGTGTGTGTGTGGTGTGTGTGTGGTGTGTGTGTGTGTGTGTGTGTGTGTGTGTGTGTGTGTGTGTGTGTGTGTGTGTGTGTGTGTGGTGTGTGTGTGGTGTGTGTGTGTGTGTGTGTGTGTGTGTGTGGGTGTGTGTGTGTGTGTGTGTGTGTGTGTGTGTGTGTGTGTGTGTGGTGTGTGTGTGTGTGTGTGTGTGTGTGTGTGTGTGTGTGTGTGTGTGTGTGTGTGTGTGTGTGTGGGTGTGTGTGTGTGTGTGTGTATTCACCTAATTGTGGTTGCAGGGTCGATTTACAGCTCCTGGCCCCGCCCTTCACTGGTCGCTACTAGGTCACTCCCTCCCTGCTCCGTGATCGTTATCATACCTCTTCTTAAAGCTATGTATGTATATGTGTGTGTCTTTAGTAAGTTCAAAGGTAAGAATCACTTACAGATCAGGTGTAAATACCGCAGTTACATCAAAGGGTTGGTGTACAGACTGAATAATAGTGAGAATGTGGGAGGCAGAATGACAGGGAGGTCGTGAGCATTCACAGTGATGGTAGAAGGTCGTGAGCATTCACAGTGATGGTAGAAGGTCGTGAACATTCACAGAGTGATGGTAGAAGGTCGTGAACATT
>WNWK01054280.1:0-11606 GCA_009830355.1 Cherax destructor
TTAAACATGAGTGAAGCTCCAAAATAATTAAAGAGTGAAGCTCTTGAACATAAAATAATGAAGATACGAGCAGCCGTGAAGTACTTACAGTGAGATCGAGCGTGGTTAGTCGAGTGATTTCAACCTGTGGTCTGAGCCTAGCAGTACACCTCTCACCAGGTAAAAAGGGGGAGGGGGGTATAGCAGCAGCGAGACACTCACCCCACCTTAACCAGCAAACTCCCACTCAACCATCACTCTACATACCTTCACACTTTCATCACTCCTATCTATGGACTTTTCCCTCACAATAACATATTTGAAACATAATAGTTTTACAATTTTGAAGCATTACAGTTTTATTATACATCAACATGATAATTTATTAGTTGTAGTAATGCAATTTATTAAATCAGATCAAACAAATCAAATCAATTATTTGTGTTGCAATAACAGTTTATACAGTCATTAGATGAGTTACAAGGAGCACAAGGGTACATGAGAATGGATTACTTTATTTGGTAATGTTGTAGTAACAAAGTTAGATTAGGTGTCATTAATTATAACAGGTTTATACATTTATTAGATATAAGTTTCAACATTTGCACTAGATTAAGTTTGAGAAATTATTGTTCTTTGAACAATTATGTAAAGGGTTTTGAGGCAGTGGAAAGTGATTTATTAACTTTGTAGGTAATGTTAAGTATTGTGTATTTAGTTTTGGGCGAGTAGGTGGTTTTTCAGCAGGGTTTTGAATTGATGTACAGACCGGGTTTCTTTGGTAATCACAGGTAATGAATTCCAAATTTTTGGGCCTTTAATGTGCATTGAGTTTGTGCATAGTGTGAGGTGGACACTGGGAACATGGAAGAGTGATCTGTGTCTTGTGTTATGTTCATGTGTCCTGTTAAGGTTGGTAAGGAGAATTTTGAGTTGTGGGTTAATATTTGAGTTTAGTGTTCTATATATGTAATAGGCACAGTAAAATGTATGGATGTCTTGTATGGTGAGTAAGTTTAGACTTTTGAATATTGGTGGACTATGTTGTCTGGAGTGGGAATTTGTTATCATTCTGACTGCAGCCTTTTGTTGTGTTATTAATGGTCTGAGGTGATTTATTGTTGTTGAGCTCCATGCGCAGATTCCATAGGTGAGGTAGGGGTAAATGAGTGAGTGATATAGGGGAATGAGAGCTGGTTAACATAAGAACATAAGAAAGAAGGAACACTGCAACAGGCCTACTGGCCCATGCGAGGCATTTCCAAGTCTCCCACCGGCTTAAGCCAATGCCCCGACCCAGCCAGGTCAGGTTACATTCACTTAAGGAAGGAGCACGGCATCTGACCTAGTAGCACAAGCTAGTCAAGACCAACTCACACCCACCCGCACCCACTCATATATTTATCTAGCCTATTTTTAAAACTACACAACGTTTTAGCCTCTATAACTGTAATCGGGAGTTTGTTCCACTCATCGACAACTCTATTACCAAACCAATGCTTTCCTATATCCTTCCTGAATCTGAATTTATCCAACTTAAAGCCATTGCTGCGAGTCCTGTCAATACTAGATATTTTTAGCACGCTATTTACATCCCCTTTATTTATTCCTGTTTACCATTTATACACATCAATCATATCCCCCCTAATTCTACACCTTTCTAGAGAGTGCAGATTCAGGGCCCTCAGTCTATCCTCATAGGCAAGATTTCTGATACATGGGATCAACTTAGTCATCCTCCTTTGTACGTTTCCAGAGCATTTATATCCATTCTGTAATACGGTGACCAAAACTGTGCAGCATAATCTAGATGAGGCCTAACCAAGGATATATAGAGTTGAAGAACAACCTGAGGACTCCTATTATTTATGCTTCTTGATATGAAGCCAAGGATTCTGTTCTCTTTATTGCGAACACTTATGCACTGCTGTCTTGGTTTTAGATTACTGCTAACCAGAACTCCTAAATCCTTTTCGCAATCAGTAGTATTAAGATCTACATTACTTAGTTTATATGTGGCATGGTTATTGTCCTGTCCAATATTTAGAACTTTGCATTTATCTATATTAAACTGCATCTGCCACTTCTCCGACCACTGCATCAGTCTATTCAAATCTTCCTGGAGTGCTCTAATGTCCTCATTTGAATGAATTGGACGGCCTATTTTGGTGTCATCGGCAAACTTGCTTATGTCGCTATTTATTCCCTCATCTATGTCGTTTATGTAGATTGTGAACAACAAGGGGCCCAATACCGACCCCTGTGGAACACTCTGATTTCTCTCCATTTATGCAAACTCTCTGCTGCCTATTTGTCAATCATGCCTCTATCCAGGAAAAAATTTCTCCTCCTATTCCGTGTGCCTTAATTTTCCTCAATAGTCTCTGATGTGGGACTCTATCAAAAGCCTTACTGAGGTCCATATACACAATATCATATTCATTACCATGATCTACCTCCTCAAACACCTTAGTGAAAAAAGTTATTAAATTTGTAAGGCAGGAACGCCCTTTTGTAAAACCGTGCTGAGATTCGTTGATTAATTTTTGCTTTTCAAGATGGCTGCGAATTGCCTCGGCAATTATTGATTTCATAAATTTTCCCACTATGGAGGTTAGGCTTATTGGTCTATAGTTCGAAGCTAAGGACCTGTCACCTGCTTTGAAAATAGGTATTACATTTGCCATTTTCCACTTATCTGGCACCATGCCAGTTTGCAGTGATATGTTGAAAAAATTAGCCAACGGTTTGCTAAGCTCCTCTTTACATTCCTTTAGAACCCTTGCATACAGTTCATCAGGGCCTGGGGATTTGTTAGGTTTCAATTTATCTATTTGTCTAAGGACCATGTCACTTGTGACCCTAATCGTGCATAGTTTACTATCATCCTGTTCTACATAATTAATTATTTCTGGAATATCGCTAGTATCTTCCTGTGTAATCAGTTTGGTTTGCCATAGTTGCTTCAGCTCTCAACTTAGTACGAATAATGTCACGAAGCTATTCAGCAGTAAGAGTTCGTTGATACTCAAGTTCATTAGTGTGAATTCAGACACCAATCGTCTGACTCGTGTAGGCGGCATTAACCCCAAATTATCACAATCCATTAGGACTTTTTATTGACCTAAGGAAAGCTTTCGACACAGTAAACCACGGCATCCAACTCCACAAACTTGACCACTATGGAATAAGAGGTCATGCACTTGCATACTTCAAATCCTACCTCACTAATAGGTATCAGTATGTCACCATTAAAGACACATCTTCCACAACACGACCACTTGACACCGGAGTACCGCAGGGAAGTGTCCTTGGTCCCCTGCTCTTCCTCTTATACATCAATGATCTTCCCAATGTATCACAACACCTGAAACCGGTGATGAGAGTAACAAAAAAATTAGGTAACGAAAGATTGGATATCAGATTGGAAGGAGAGCGTCAGAAGGAGGTGAATGTATTCAGATATTTAGGAGTAGACGTGTCAGCAGATGGCTCTATGAAAGATGAGAGGAAGTAAGTGTTAAACATTCTACACATTTCCTTATCACTGTCGGTGAGCTGACCTGAGTAACTTTTGAGTGGGCCTATCTTGTCCCTAATCTTACTTCTGTATACCTGAAAAAATTCTTTTGGGTTAGTCTTCGATTCTCTCGCAACTTTAACCTCATAGTCTCTTTTTGCTTTTCTTATTCCCTTTTTTATTTCTCTCTTTAACTGAATATATTGATTACCTAATTGCCCCTCTCCTCTTTTGATTCGCCTATATATGCCTCTCTTTTGACCAATGAGATTTTTTAATCTATTGTTCATCCATTTAGGATCAATTTTGTTTGATCTGATTTCCCTATTAGGAACATAAGCTGTCTGAGCAGCTAGAACTATTCTCTGGAAAACGTCATATTGGCAATCACCACCTACCTGACCCACTGTCAGGTCATTCCAGTTCAGCCTACCCAGGTAATTTTTCAGTCCTATGAAATCAGCCAGGCAGAAGTCAGGGACAGAGACTTGATTTCCATTAGTAGGGTAATTCCATGATATATTAAAACTGAGTGATTTGTGATCACTTTCCCCAAGCTCGTCATTAACCTCAAGATTATTAACTAGCGATTCCCTGCTGGCAAGAACCAAGTCTAGCAGGTTATTTCCTCTAGTTGGTTCTGTCACCAACTGTTTCAAAAAACAATCCTGAATCGTATCAAGAAAGTCACTTGACTCTAAATTTCCTGCCAAATTGCTCCAGTCAATTTGTCTAATGTTGAAATCACCCATTAGCACAACATTTTCATGTGTAGATGCCTTACGAATTTCATCCCATAGAAGTTTACTGCACTCCCTATCAAGATTTGGGGGCCTGTAAATCACACCCAAGATAAGTTTTACACGGCCCTCAAGAAGCTGTAACTAAACAGATTCAGTGGCTGACGCTTCTAATTTTATATCTTGTCTAACACAACAATTTAAATTGTCTCTGACGTACATCACTACTCCACCACCCTTCCTGTTGACCCTATCAGTGTGGAATAATTTATAGCCTTGTATATGACATTCAGAAGGCAACTCTCTATCTTTCAGATTGAGCCAGGTCTCTGTTATAGCAATAATATCTATGTTTCCTGCACTTGCAATTAATCTTAGCTCATCTATCTTATTTCTTACACTCCTGCTATTAGTATAGTAAACCTTAAGGGAGCTAGTCTCTTGTTTCCCTCTGCTGTCTCCCTTCGTTTGCTGACCTGATCCATTGTCCTTATTTGTAACTTTATGATGAATTTCTTTTATACACTTACTGTTTTCAGCCCTAGTGTTGCAAACTGACTGTGGAACATAGTACCGTATCTTGAATAGTATTCCTTCGATTTTGGAGACTTTCTTGGAAATTTGTTGTATATGTGTCTTAAATTTGAGGCCACTGTCAAGGTGGATTCCTAAGAATTTTTCCTCTGTGAGTTTTGTGACAAGTGACCCGTTTATCATTATGTTTAGTGGAAGATTTGTAGCTCTGTTCCCAAACTGAATGAAATAGGTTTTGTCAACATTGAGAGTAAGTTTATTAGTCATCATCCAGGTAGATATTTTCTGTAATTCAGCATTTACAGTGTTGGCTAGTGTGACTGGGCATGGGTGAGAGAAGACGTATGTAGTGTCATCTGCAAATAGTATGAGATGAATTTGGTAGGTCGTTTAAGTAAATGAGAAAGAGAAGTGGGTCAAGAACACTTCCCTGTGGAACACCAACTGTAATTATTTGTGTGGAAAGGTTAGCTCCATTTGTGGACACATATTGGCTTCTGTCGCTAAGGTAAGATTTTAGGTAGTTGAGGGAGTGTCCTCTTATACCAAAGTGTGATAATTTTAGGTGTAACAGATCATGGTCAACTGTATCAAAACCTTTACATAAATCAATGAAGATTCCCAGTGGGATTTCTTTTTTCTCGAGAGCGGTGTATATTATTTCTAGCATGTGTATAATAGCATCATTTGTTTTTTTATTAGGCCTGAAACCAAACTGACAGGGGTTGAGTATGTTGTGGAAGATGAGGTAGGAATAGATCTGCCTATTAAATAATTTTTCAAAGATTTTGGAGAGAAGTGGTAAGTTAGATATTGGTCTATAGTTATTCAGGTGTTTGATCTCCTCCTTTATGTATGGGGGTAACTCTCGCTATTTTGAGTATTGATGGGAAGGTGGAGGATTCAATGGATTTGTTAAAGAGTGTTTCAATAATTGGTGATAGTACTTGAGAAGCTTTTTTGTATATATAAGGTGGTAAGTTATTTAGATCTCCTGCCTTGTTTTTTAATGTGTTGATAATATGTGAGACTTCTGTTGGATTGGTCGGTGCTAAGAATAGTGTGTTCGGATAGCTTCCAGTGAGGTAGTCATTAGGTGGAGTGTTTGAACTTGGGATTTTGCTTGCCAACTTTTTTCCTATTGTGGAGAAGAAAACGTTGAGTCTGTTTTCTGTTTCAGTCGGTGGTAGTAGTGGTTCATCTGGCTTTTGTCAGTTTGATTGTTCTGTTTCTGGATATCTTTTTATTTCCTAGAATTTCAGATAGGATTTTCCAGGTCCTTTTCATATCACCTTTTAAGTTATGTAATCTGTTCTCATAATGCAATTTTTTTTTGACCTTCTTATCAGGCTGGTTAGGTTTGATGAGTAACGTTTTGTTTGGTCTCTTGTTATTTGACCCATTCTGTACTGTTTTTCATATAGGTGTTTTATATTAATGGATTTGAGAATGCTGGGTGTTGGCCAGGGACTGTTTAGTCTCTTAGCTGTGATCTGTTTAGTTTTTTTAGGACAATGCATGTTATAGAGGTATTGGGTCTTTTTTTAGAAAATTATTAATACATATGTCAGTACCTGTATAGATGTCTAACTCGGTTTGCCAGTCGATGTTTGACATAGCTGTTATGAAGTTATTAGTAGCTGTCTCGTCATGTAGTCTAAAGGTAACTTTAGCAGTCTCTTGGGGTAATTTACATAGGTTGGTTATGAGAAAGGTAGGGTAGCAGTCTGTGGTATTATCTGTGATTATGTCTGATTTTAAAGGGGATATGGTGTTAGTCCAGATGTGGTCTAATAAGGAAATACTAGTCTCCGAGATTCTTGTAGGTTTTATTACCGTTGGAAGCAGCAAGCAGTTTCTCATGGTGTTTGTGAATTCAGTTACTTGTGGGTCCTGATCTTGTAGGAGATTTATATTGAAGTCTCCTGTTAGTATTAAGTGGTCTTTGTCCATGTGTGCATCAGTAATCATATTTCCTAATTTTTCACTAAATTGACTAATATTTGACTGTGGTACTCTGTATATATTTATCACTGTGAGAGGTTTTTGTAGGTATTTGGATTTATTCCTAGCTATTATATATTTCTATGTTCATCTCTTGTGCAAGTATTGTTGATACATTCAAGCTGGTCTGAGTAGTATATAGCTGTGCCACGCCCTTGCTGGTCTGGCCTACAGTTGTGTATGGGTGTGAAACCAGGAATGGCATAGATATCTGTAGTATTATTATTAGGCTTTAGCCAAGTTGCAGTGAGAGCAATGACGGACATACTGGCCTTCAGGGAATTTAATAATGCTATGGGGTCATCGTAATGTTTGCTTAAAGATCTGACATTGTAGTTAAAGACAGTTATGTTATTGTTGGCTCTGAGTAGTGCTTTTGCTTGTTCTGCTGTGTAATAATTACAGTTGCTGTTAGGTTCGTGTAAGTCATTTAATAAGAGGTTGATATCAGGATCAATGTTTGAAATCATAGGATTAAGTGTGATTCTATAATTAGATTTAAGAATAGAACAATGTAAAAGAGTTCTTGGCACGTGAATTAGTACCTTAGTTATTTTTACAAATGTGAATAAATGAACTATGGTAGTTATTCTAAAGCTAAAAATAAAGGAGCTAGGGAATATAATAGTAAACAATGAAAGTAAAACACTTTAGCATCTGAGTTAGCACCTTAATTACTTTAACAAATGTTTATATATGAACTGTGGCAGTTAGTTAACTCTAAAATAAAGTAGCTAGGGAGTATAATAGTAAACAATGAGAATAAAACACTGTAGCACCTGAATTATTTTTTAAAGCTTAGAGTAAAGGAGTTACTGGATGAAAGGCTGTACTAGGTATTGGTATGTTGTGAAATTTCAAGAGAATATATATATGGGGACTAGAGAGAAAACACAAAAAGTGTCCGGGGCACAAGACTGTTCAACAGCCTCCCACCAGCCATAAGGGGCATTACCAGTAGACCCCTGGTTGTCTTCAAGAGGAAGCTGGACAGATACCTAAAGTCAGTCCCAGATCAGCCGGACTGTGGTTCGTACGTTGGACTATGTGCATCCAGCAGTAACAGCCTCGTTGATCAGGTCCTGATCCACCAGGAGGCCTGGTCATAGACCGGGCCGCGGGAGCGTTGATCCCCTGAATGCCCTCCAGGTAGACTCCAGGTAGGTAGTACTATCTTAAGCAATGCCAGCAATGACCTCCTGGCACTCCTAGATTCATTAAAAACAACCTTCTGTATTATACTTACAGAAACCTGGCTTAAGCAAGAAACAATAGACATCAACACACTACCAGCACTCTGGATGACCCTTGTAAGTTTAGCACTTCTTTTTTTATTATAATAATACACACTACCAGGATACACAACAATCCACAACTGCAGTACTGAACAAATTAGGGGAGATATTGACAACTATTTTAATGAACTATCATGTTGCAACATCATATCCTTCAATGATGAATATGGTGAATATATATTTGCAAACTTCTCTGTAAAACAAATAAAAATTCCTATAGTAATTGGGGCCATATACAGGATGCCTCATACTAATATCCCAGCCTTTACTGATAAACTAAAAACACAGATCACAGACACACAGGAGAATAAGCACCACCTACTACTAGCAGGAGACTTCAACATCAACCTTCACCTAACAGATGACCAACCTGTAACTGACTTCATTAACAGTATGAACAATGCACTATTTATACCAACAATTACAAAACCAACAAGACTAACTGAGACTAGTGATAATCATGATAATCATGGATAATCATGGATAATCATGGATAATCATGGATAATCATGGGGATAATCATGGACAACTCTACTCACCACTACCCAACTTTCCTCCTAACAAATATTTGTAAGCAACCAATGGAATATAATCAGTTCCCTTTTCGACTACATGATGAGGCTTCAATAAGTAACTTCACTGGCCTACAGAATTTTCCAATGCTGTCGGTATCAATGAATGGGTAGACATATTTCTAAACAAAATACATTGACTATATAACAAACATTGTCCCCAAATAACTAAACAGATCACTAATAAAAAACAAAGTGGCCCATGGCTTACTAACAGCATCCTAAGATCTAGTGATATGTAACACCAATATGAAAAACAATAGAGAAGGAGCTTAATAACTAAAGAATTTATCAAACGCTATACGTCAGTCCTCACGAAACTAATGTTTGTGGGTGCCCAGATCCTGGACGCCCACAAACTGAACACAGCCAGTAATATTGGACTAAGTAAACCGAACGAACAGATACCCTAGCCCATTGATACAGCTAACATATACCATATGTTCAAATCTCACCAGTAAAATTCCAAATACCAATGCCCAAGCTAATGATTATCTAGATGGAAAATTCCCAACTTCTCTCTCTCTTACACCAACAGAGCCCACTGAGGTTACCATGATTACCAACTCTCTAAAAAAACAAATCAGGAAATAAAGCACAAGTACCACAACTAGTGTACAAAAACTCATAGTGTTGGATGGCAGCTACAGTGCTGTGAGAACTCTGATGTGTGAGTTGTGACTTGTGATATAGTTAGTGAAACACTGGAAATAGTTTTCCGTTTGAAAGGTCCTCACAGGCCTCTACTCCCCTTCTTCCTTTCATTTGACCTCAGTAATTCGCCTCTATCAACGTGCTGTGTAGAGGCAAATTTTGCTAGTCAACTGCTACTCATCCCTCTGAATATGCGCATAGCTCATTCCTTTACCAACCTTAGGAATAACGATGACTGTGCAGTCCTACGTGAGTTGGTAACCCATGTGCTCACACACTGACAAGCCCCGGTGGCCTTGTGGCTAAAGCTCTCGCGTCACGCACGGAGGGCCCGGGTTCAATTCCCGACGGGGCGGAAACATTTCGAAGTGTTTCCTTACATACACACACACACACATACAACAGGCCTAGTGTCTAATCGACAATTGCCTAGGACAAAATGGTAACTAACTGAAAATTCGTCTGTCATTCCAAGACACGTTATTTACCATTTTGTCCTAGGCACATGTCGATTAGACACTAGGCCTGTTGTATGTGTGTGTGTGTGTGTGTGTGTGTGTGTGTGTGTGTGTGTACTCACCTAATTCACCTAATTGTGGTTGCAGGGGTCGAGACTCAGCTCCTGGCCCCGCCTCTTCGCTGTCTGCTACTGGGTCTCTGCTCTCCCTGCTCCATGAGCTTTATCATACCTTGTCTTAAAACTATGTATGGTTCCTGCCTCCACTATATCTTTCTCTAGTCCATTCCACTTCCTGACTACTCTGTGGCTGAAGAAATGTTTCCTGACATCCCTTTGACTCATCTGAGTCTTCAGCTTCCAGTTGTGTCCCCTTGTTTCTGTGTTCCCTCTCTGAAACAACCTGTCACTATCTACCTTGTCAATTCCCCGCAGTATTTTGTATGTCGTTATCATGTCTCCTCTGACCCTTCTTTCCTCCAGTGTTGTTAGTCCTATTTCCTCAACCTTTCTTCATAAGACAGACCCCTGAGTTGTGGAACTAACCTTGTCGCAAACCTTTGCACTTTCTCTAGTTTCCTTACGTGCTTGACCAGGTGTGGGTTCCAGACTGGTGCTGCATATTCTAGTATGGGCCTGACGTACACGGTATACAGTGTCTTGAACGATTCCTTGTTAAGGTAACGGAACGCTAATCTAAGGTTTGCCAGACGCCCATATGATGCCGCAGTTATCTGGTTGATGTGTGCCTCCGGAGACGTGCTAGGCGTTATACTCACTCCAAGGTCTTTCTCCTTTGCCGAGGTTTGTAGCCTTTGTCCGCCTAGCTTGTACTCTGTCAGCGGTCTTCTTTGCCCTTCTCCGATCCTCATGACTTTGCATTTGGAGGGATTGAATTCGAGAAGCCAACTGCTAGACCAGATGTCGAGCTTGTCCAGGTCTGTTTGCAGCCCTGCCTGGTCCTCTTCCGATGTGATTCTCCTCATTATTTTCACATCATCCGCGAATAGAGACACTTCTGATTCTATCCCGTCCGTCATGTCATTTACATATACCAGGAATAACACTGGTCCTAGGACTGAACCTGCGGTACACCGCTCGTCACAGGCGCCCACTGTGATACCTCACCACGCACCATGACCCGTTGTTGCCTCCCTTTGAGGTATTCCCTGATCCATTCCAGTGCCCTTCCTGTTATACCTGCTTGTTCTTCCAACTTCTTTACTAATCTCATGTGAGGAACTGTGTCGAAGGCCTTCCTGCAGTCCAGGAAAATGCAATCAACCCACCCTTCTCTCTCCTGCCTTACCTCTGATACTTTATCATAGAACTCTAGGAGGTTTGTTACACAGGATTTGCCTTCCGGAATCCATGCTGTCTGGTGTTTATTATCCTGTTCCGCTCAAGGTGTTCCACCATTCTTTTCCTGATGATTTTCTCCAGGACTTTGCACACTATACATGTAAGTGACACCGGTCTATAGTTTAGTGCCTCTTTTCTGTCTCCTTTTTTAAAAATGGGGACTACGTTGGCCTTCTTCCATACCTCAGGTAGCTGCCCAGTTTCAAGGGATGTGTTGAATATTGTGGTAAGTGGCACACTCAGTACCTCAGCTCCTTCCCGAAGAATCCACGGGAGATATTGTCCGGACCCATCGCCTTTGAGGTATCGAGGTCACTGAGTAACTGCTTCACTTCCTCCTCAGTTGTGTGTATGCCCTCTAGCACTTGGTACATCCCTTGTTGGTGACGAACCATGTCCTGTCTACCCAGCTGCCTTCCTTCCTCCATTGTGAATACTTCCTTAAACCTCAAGTTGAGCTCCTCACATACCTCTTGATCATTACTTGTG
>WNWK01054281.1:0-11605 GCA_009830355.1 Cherax destructor
AAAATCAATGAGTGATAGATTTATGGTGAATTTAGAAAATGAGAAATTGGCAATTAAATCAAGGATTATAGAAAGGGTTCCGAGAGAGTATTAATTTCGCATTGTTTTTCGTCGTAGCATCAAGTAGATTCATCGGGAATTTCCTCAAGAAGTTGAATATAGGGGTAATGAGTATTGGTTTTGGGGAATGTTGGATATGAGTAAAAATGTTATGGATATTAAACAAAATGGTGATCAAATGATGTATTGGTTGTTTAAGGTGTTCAAGTATTCGAGTGTGTTCTGGAGCGAGTTGATAAGAGATGTTGTTGTGAGAATATTTCTAAACAGTTATGAAAAGGTGAGTTTTGAGTGTGTTGATGGGGGTTGTGGTTATGAGTGAGATGAGGATGTTGGTAGGAGGTCACTCATGGACCACACTCCTTGCTCACCGGCCGCCGGAGATACAGGTGTTCTGGCCCGTTAGTGCTGGTAGAGCTAGACTGAGGGTGGGTAGAGAGGACGTTATAGAATGTTGCTGTTATAACATCTGAAAATTGCCGTATTAATGAAATTAAGGTCTTAAACCTTACCAGGCCACTTTTGATATAAAACTTTAAAATTTGTAGACAGCAAATCTTTTAAGTTTTCTATATTTTTATATTCTATTTATGAAATCCTAAGAAACATTTTTTATTTTGAAATCTTAGTTCGTTTATTTTTTCCTATTTGATTGCGATTGTTACCTGGAAATGTATCTTTTTATATTTGTATACGTATAATAAATAAAATAAATGATGAAAACAAAAGCGATTAAGTTATTCTGTTTTAACTTGTAATTTAACTCATTTAACTTAGGAAATAATATTAACTTTTTGTTGGTCAAGGAGGTAAAGGGTGAACATCACGTGACGCCACACTTTTAATTCATTCAATGTAATAGGGAAGATATTGATTGAATTTATACTTAAAGATGAAATACCAGAGGAATCTTTAGTTCAATTTATTTAGAGGGAAATAATATCCATAAGGGTTACTATATCTCCGACCCTCCATGGGAAAGAAAAGGGAAAACTCAAAATTGTGAAAAATGAAAATTTGAAAATGAAAATTTAAAAAATAAAAATTTAAAAAAAATGAAAATTTGAAAACATTAAAAAAAATGAAAAAAAAAAATTGAAAAAAAAAAAAAAATTGAAAAAATTAAAAAGAATAAAAAAAAAAAAAATTGGAAAAAATTAAAAAAATCACACCTAGGTGTGACCTTCTGCATGGCGGCCATCTTGCGCACTCTGAGGAAAGTCTACTACTCGACAAGAAAAGGGCAAGTTTAAAGATAAAAGTCACAAGATAAGATAAGTTGTATAAGATAAACAAGTTGTACAAGACAACAAGTGTACAAGATAGTACAAGTTGATAAGATAGACATTTTGAAAGATAGCGTTGTACAAAATAGTTCAAGTTGTACAAGAAAAGCATGTTACAAGATAGTACAGAAGAATAAATAAACAGCAAGAGCCTCTTTTTATTTTTTACTTCATTATTTATTTTTTAATTTACATTACTTTCTTTTTCTAAACTATTATTCTAGAAGAGATAACTAGAGCTATTTTGTCAAACTTCGCCATAATAAGAGTTAAGAATATCCTTATTATAAAATTACCATTTTAATCTACTATTTATAAACTACAGTATTAATTTTGTTTTCATTATTTTTCTTTTAACTACTAATACTTACAGACTATTAACTTTAAATTATCACTTCCTGTACCAAATACAGTGAACCCCGAGCTTCGTAAAATTTCCCCTCCTGAAGTCTGCTCAACCCGCCATTACCGAACGAATTTACTCCCTAAGGAAAAATGTCACGAGGTTAGCCCATTTCAGACCCCCAAAATACACTTCCAAAGCACTGACAATATTATACTTACATAATTGTTCGATTTCCAGGGTTTACAAACTCGGGGGGCCACTGTCCCGTGGTCTCGAGTTACGATGTCCCCAAAATCGCCTTTATAAGTTTATTTTAAATGCTTGAGGATATTTAAAAAAGGACTAGTCTATTTTACATTATTCCTTAGGGATAAATTCTTTAGTAATGGCACTAACAGCATTCTAACGAAAAAATCGTAATCGAGGTACCACTGCAATTTTTGTGTTCATAAATTTCATTAGCTAGTAAGATAAATTTGTTTAGTATCATAATATTAAGTTTATCATAATACTTTGTTAAAAGTCAAATTGTAGAATCATAATCAATCATATGATTACAAGTATTGATCCTGATATCAACCTTTTATTAAATAACTCAAACAGCAACTATAATTACTATACAGCAGACCAAATAAAGACATTGCTCAGAGCTAACAATAACATTACCATCTTTAATTACAATGTCAGATCATTGAGCAAACACTACGATGATCTCACAGCATTGCTCAACCCCTGCATACCAGATGTCAATTATCACACTCACTGAGATCTGGCCAAAGCCTGGTACTACAAATGTTTTATACCATTCCCGGTTATACAGCCATACACAACTGTAGGCCAGACCAGCAAGGGTGGAACAGCTATATATTACTCAAATCAACTTGAATGTATCAATAATTTTGCACAACAGATAAACATGGAGAATATATTATAGCTAAATTTAAATCAAAAGACCTTCAAAATTCCCCACAGTGGTAAACACCTACAGATTACCACAGTCAAACATTTACCACTTTAGTGAAAATTAGGAAACCTGATAACTGATGACACTAACAAAGACCATTTCCCCTCACAGGAGATTTCAACATAAACTAATACATGACCAGGACCCACAAGAACTGAATTACAAACACAATGAGAACAGTTTTGCTCCAACAATAACAAACCTACAATAATCTCAGAGACTAATCTCACTAGACCACATCCGACTAACACTATATCCCCTTTAAAATCAGCCATAATCACCGACAAACCACAGACCACTACCCTACCTTTCTAAATCCAACCTAGGAACCGTTCCCCCAAAACACTACTAAAGTTACCTTCAAACTAATAATGAGACAGCTGTAAAAACTTTATAACAGCTATGATAACATCATCCATAATGAGATAGAATCATACTCAGATACTGATGAAGTATTATAAAAATTTCTAAAAACCACTACATTTAAAACAAACATCCCAAAAACTAAACCCGATCACAAGAAAAAAACTGACTAGTCCCCAACACCCCGCATCCTAAAATCCATTAACACAAAGCACCTATATGAAAAACAGACAGAATGGGTCAAATAACTCCAATCCAACAAAAGGAAAAAAATTTAATGAGAACAAATTACATAACATAAAGGGATATAAAAAAGAACTGAAAACCCATCTGAAATTTGGGGAATAAAAGATAGTAAAAATAAAAATCAAATTAACTAAACGATGAACCCCAGATACCACCAATAAACAGCAAAGATTAAATTAGAGAAGGTTCAGAGAACCCAAGTTATAAATTGAACATAGAAACTTTTTACCTTTTTTTTTATGAAACGTTTTTGCCACACAGGGTTATCACCAAACAAAGTAGAAAGGAGTAAGGAGAGCAGGGGTTTGAGATAATCTCCCCCCCGGGGAGTCAATGAGGAAGTCGCACAGACAAAAAATTTATAAACAGACTCAATGTTTTCTTCTCCACCATGGAAAGAATTAGCGAGAAGACCCCAAGCTCAAACACCCCCATTAGATCACGGACCTACCGATTACACTATTCCTAGCTCCAACCAACCCAACAGAAGTCCACCATCATCAACACCCTTAAAAACAAGGCGGGAGATATAAATAACTTACCACCTTTTATTACAAAAAGCTTCTCAAGTATATCACCAAAGAACACTCTTTAAAAAATCCAAAACCCCACCTTCCCATCAATTTTTAAAAAAACTGGGGGTCACCCGATCCACAAAGGAGATAAAGAAATAACTATAGACCAATATTAACTTCCCTCGCTCTCAAAATTTTTTTTGAAAAATTAATTTGCAGATTTTTCCCCTTCTTGTCTCAAAACATACTAAACCCCCTGTTATTTTGGGATTCAGGACAAATAAAAGCACAAATGATGCTATTATACACATGCTAGAACTAATAAAACCATCTAGAATAAAGAACCCCCTTTAATCTTCATTGATTTACGAAAGCTTTTGATACAGTTGACCATGATTTCTCACATTAAATTGAAAACATCATATGGGGGCACCTTAAATCCTAAAGTCATCCCTTTAGTAACAGAGCCAATAGGACACAAAAAGTAATCTTCCACAAAACCCAATTACAGTCGGCGCCCGAAAAGGAAGTGCCCTTTGGGCCCCCTCCTCTTCCTCATTTACATCAATGACCCCCAATGCGTCACAACAACTCAAACCATAATTTGCAGATGACACAACATTTTCCTTCTCATCCAAACCCAGTCTACTAGCCAACACGTTAATACTGTTTTTAGAAAATATTTACCGGAGATGACAAAAGTTTTACTCTCAATACTGATAAATCCATTTATTTAATTTGGAAACAGAGTTACAAATGTTCCACTTTTAAAATAACGCACAAGACTCACAGAGGAAAAAATTTCCTGGGGTCCACCTTGACAGTATCCTCAAATTCCAGACAATAAATATAAATAAAAACATTTATTTACCTTTATTGAAGAGACTTGACATCTGGAAGATAGGGATGATAAGGGGGGGTGTTGGATTAAGAGGAATCCCCCCCAAAAGGACTTCAGGGAACAACCTTTTTGTTACCCCCTTTGGGCTTTTAATGCCACTAGGGCCAGCTTGGAGTACAGAACTCTTCTTAGAAAAAAAAACTGCCAGAGTCCCTGTTTTTGCACCCGTTTAACATTTTCTTTTAAAGGGAACATGGCTCTTCACTGAAGGGTTGCACAGAAGGCTCATTTCAGCTTGCTGGGTGGTTTTTAAAAAATGTCGCATTATTCCACATTGAACAAATTTTCCCTTTAAATTTTGAAGAAGGCACCCCCTTCCCTTTCCTCCTCCGTGAAGCAATAACCTAGCGTGGTCTGTCGCCAGATGAAGCCTTGAGCTCTTCAGTTGTTAGCTTATCCTGTGCTCCTCCACCAACTCTTCCACATCCTCACCACTCACCTCCAACCCCGGTGTTCCCCAAGCCCAAATTTTCCCCAAAGGCACAGGGTCAATTGGGCAGCCTCAAATCCTTCAAAATCCCCCTTTTTAACACAATCCGGGCCCCAGTGG
Organism: Cherax destructor; assembly: GCA_009830355.1. Taxonomy (NCBI): domain Eukaryota; kingdom Metazoa; phylum Arthropoda; class Malacostraca; order Decapoda; family Parastacidae; genus Cherax; species Cherax destructor. The sequence continues at coordinate 5,232 of WNWK01054281.1, forward strand.
CTCCCAAGAGTTCAAAGTCCTGGCCCCCTCCCCGCCCACCTATAAGGCCAGGCAATGCCGATATTGGTGATTTTTGAACTTTTAGGGGCAATGGGGTCATTGGTCAAATTAAAGACCCCAAACACTGCTTTGGGACAGTTTTTGAAGTTTAAACCGCTGGGCCATGGGTGGATGAGAGGAATGGGGAGAGGCAAGAACTTATTGGGTGAAACTGAACTCATCAGGCAACAACCCTTTCAAATTTTGGGGAGAGAGGAGATTGTCCAGACCCGGGGGCACTTGAGTCCCAACTTTTTCCCGGGGGTATTTCTTCACACTAGGGGCCCAAAAACTCCCGTCAACCATTCCTTGAAAATTTAGGACCATGCCTTGGGTTAGCCTTCCAATGCACACAAAATTATTCCAACACTTTTTTCTTGAAGGGTCGGGATTTTCTGAGTGATAAAAAGAAAAGGGTTATTTTTAAAACACCATCATTGGGTTATATCATAAGAATTAGCCTGTCTTTCATAGGTTTGTGTCCTGGCTGTGCCTTTTTCCCCCTGAAGAAGGTCCGTTATCTTCTTCCAAACAGGCCGTTTCATCACAATTAAACACTTTTGGGGGGGAATTCTTCAGCCTCTCGAACCCCCTTTAAAATTCCTCACAAATTTTTTCAGCTGCACGTTTTTCTGAGCTTTCCTTTACCAGCCCACAACACGGTATGCCACTACATTTAAACCCTCAAACCAGCCTTTCCTTTTAAATCACTCGCCCCACCCGGTTGCGCATTGTCTTGCAAGTCGCGGGAACTTCCTTGCCTTTTCACAAATTATCGCCATGGAAATACTATCACCGCTATCTTTTTTTCATTGTTTCCACACCATCAGTAATTTCCCTAAACCCTTTATCCACTGTTTCAATTTGTTTCGTTAAAAATTTAAACCCCCTTTTTGGGCAACATTAGCTTCCTTGATCTCTTTTCCCTCTTTCCAGGATAGGGCCGATAGTAGATGCATTTTTCTTGTACATCCTGGCAAGATCACTCAGACGTACCCCACTCTCATTTTTTTTCCAACAATCCCCTTTCTTCAGTTCGATGGTGTCTCACTCTCTTTTCCACCGGGGGAATTGGGAAACTTCTTTTGGGCCCTTTGGGGACTTATTTACAGTGACAATTAAACCCCCAAAAAAAACACCAAATTTTATTGTGAATGTTTGAAAGAGCACGCTGGGTAATGTTCCCCAATGGTAAAAACGCCACACTGGCGTGTTGCGCAGGCACGGGGCCCGGGGGCGGGAAAAGGCGGGCACGCCCAATCGTTTTGCTAACCGAAATTTTTTTTTACTATCTGATACCGGAAAAAACTTTTTGGAACCGTTTTTTTTGTTAACTAAACCTTTTTTTAACTGAGGGTCCACTGGTCTTTTGGGGCCTCGCTTTACCCGGGGGGCCCGGGGTTTGTTTCCCCCCGGGGGAAAATTTTGGGGGGGTTTTCCCTTTCACCTGTTGTCTTTCCCCCCAGCGGAAAAAGGTACCTGGGGGGTTATCGATTGTGGGTGATCCTGGGGACAAGATTAAGGACCCCAAGGGGAAAAAAGACAGACAGTCCCCGATGACGACTGACCTTTTTTGGGATTGGGTGGCCAAACCCCCGGGTTAAAAACCAAGAAATCTTTTTTTTCTTATAATAGATGCTCCCCTGGATAATGGAAAAAAATCGGGGGGGCCCGGGACCATATTAGAAAGACAGGGGGGGCCCTATAGCGTTTTGGCCAAAATTTAAATGTCCATTAGTGGGGCGGGAAAAACAAAACGCCAAAAAGTGGGGGCCCACGGAAAATTTGGGCCATTAAAAAATTACTTCATTATTTAGACCTATCAATAAAAGGGGGGTTTATCGGGAGGCTTTGGCCCCCTTAATATTTTTTATCTACATCAATGATCTTCCTAATGCCTTGCAGGGTAATTAAAACCCGTTCTGTTTTTGCACAAAAACTGTTTTTGTCATTTCACATTCAGATTCAGTTTTCCCCAACAACAATGTTAATGAAAACCCCCCTAAAGATATCTACCAGAATGACAAAAAATAAAATTTTCTTTCAATATTAACAAGACCTTTTACATCATGTTTGGAAATAAAGACAAAAAAAAATTCAAAAAAGATAAGGCACCTGTAGTAATCCACCACTCATGCCATGATCTAATACCTCACCTCCCCAATTATTGATCTGGTCCCAAAACCCAACAGTGTAAAAATGTTAGTTTCCTCTCATGAAGGATGGAGGAAACAGTGATGTGGGAAGTGCAAAGACATGATACAACTGATACAGATTTGCTGACATCACTACTGTTGTCACTGAATATTTGACTACTGTTGTCACTGAATATTTACTACTGTTGTCACTGAATATTTCTACTGTTGTTCACTGAATATTTTACTACTGTTGTTCACTGAATATTTCACTACTGTTGTTCACTGAATATTTCACTGCAGAATTCTTGGTTACTGCGTAACAGTACAGACTTGACCTAACAGTATTTTCCATATATAGACATTGTTTATACTCTATATTAGCTCTCATGAGTACACAAGACTGCTCTTTTTAAAATATATAAGATATTCTGAACAACAATACAACTTATCTCCCCTATGAACTATATACTGACATTTCATTAACATATTTTACTCTCCCAAAACGTTATTGTATATTCCCTTTTATATTCTCATGAATTTATAACTAAAATATTCCTGAATGTCTCGTGTATGTCTCACAAGCCTGGTTTTTACACTAAAACATTTCAGACACTTTGAACATTGATATGGTTTATCTCCTGTATTTCATGTGCCAAGATTTTTTTGGGTATAAAACATTTCAGACCCCCGAAAAAAATGGTTTTTTCCCCCAGTACTTCCAGCAAAGACTGTTTTAAAAAACATTTAAACACTTGAAATTGAAATGTTTTATTCCTAAATTCATGCTTACAAGAGTTTTTATAAACATTTAGACACCCCTGAAAGGATAGGGTTTATCTCCGTGTATTTCTATGTCAAAGAGGGTTTTTCATAAAACATTTCAGACATCAACATTGATATGGTTTATCCCCCCATTTAATCTCTTTGTTTAAAAGAGGCCCTTTTTACTAAAACATTTAACCGGGAAAGGATAGGGTTTTACCCCGTATGTACTCTTCAAGATAGTTTTTTACACTAAAACATTTCAAACGAACTTTAAATGGTTTATCCCCCATTACCCCATGGGCGCCACAAGATAGTCTTTTACACAAAAACTTTGACACTCTAAAATTTGAATGGTTTACTCCGTATGACCCATGCCACAAGACTCCCTTTTTCATAAAACATTTAACACCAGACACTGATAGGTTTTATCTCCGATGGTTCTACGGTAAGAGGCCTTTACAGAAAACATTTCGACACTCTGAACAATATTTTATCTCCCAAAAACTGGTTCTCAAAGATCTTTTCATAAAACTTTTCGAACTCAGCACACGATATGGTTTATCTCCAAGGTTTCATAGACAAGATTGCTTTTTACAGTAAAACATTTGACACTCTAAAATTGATATGGTTTACCCCCTTTATGAACCCCAAATGCCTCAAAGACGTTTTTCATAAAAATTTAGACACTCAGCACACATATGGTTTACCTCCCCATCTCTATTGCACAAGATTGCTTTTACACTAAAACATTTCAGACACTTAACATTGATATGGTTTATCTCCGAGACTTAATAGTATCACAAGATTTTTAAAAAAATTTTTCAGAAAACGCAATGTTTGGTTTATCTCCCAAAATTTATGGAAAAGATGGATTTACATAAAACATTTCAGACATTTTAAATAGGATGGTTTAACCCCCGAGCCTCAGGCCAAAGACTTTTTTTCAGTAAAAATTTCAGACTTTTAACATTATAGGTTTACCCCTGATGTATTCTCATGTCTCACAAGAGGGCCCTTTTTACACTAAAAATTTCAGAAAACAAATGATAGGGTTTTATCTCCGTGTTCTCATATGTCTCAAGAGGTTTTCCCTAAAACATTTCGGCCTTTGCACACTGATAGGTTTATTTTCTTTTTTTTTTTCCAATTTTTTTAAACGAAGGTTTTTCTTTTTAAAATTTTTTAGATAAACAGGTATAGTTAATTTCCCATATACTCACAGTCATTTCAGATATATTTTTAATTATTTTGGGCACTGAAACACAGTTTTCTTATGAAATATTCACACGTTTTTGGGAAAAAATTTTTTTTACTTAGAGACAAAAAGTTTTTTTTTTGGGAAAAATATAAAATTTTTTTTTTGTAAAGAGTAATATGTACTAGAACACCCACATACACTCAACAACATTTTTTTTTTATTATTTTCTCTTTTTTTTAAAAAAGATTTTTCTGAAAATTTTTAATTACAGTATTACTAACCGATTTTTCTATTTACCCTTTCAGGGCCATTTACAAAAATTTTTTTGAAACGGGGGCCAAGGGCCGATTTAACGCATAAAAATTTTTGCGCCCAAATCTAAAAAAGCCGGGAGGCCTACATATGAAAAAAAGGGGGCTGGATGGCAGGGGTTAAATAAAAACCCGCATCACAAGTCCACCAAAAAAAAACCCGACGTTTTTTATTTAAAAAAATTTGGGAGTTTTATTTTTCGTAAGATGATTTTTTTTTCTCATTTTATTGGGGTCATTTGATAGAATGGAAGATATATTGGAAATAGAGATGATTTTTTTTTAGTTTTCCGGTGAAAGGGACACCTTGAAATTGGTTTAAAAAAGCAAAAAGTTTTTATTTTTTTGGGTGTTTAAGAGTAAAATCATGCCTTTTCCAATACAAATCAACCGGTTAGTTTTAATATTCTTCCTGCCGATATTTTTTACCGTTTCAAGAGGTTTGTATAAAAGGAAAACTTCTAATTTTTTTATAATCAAAATTCAAAAGGAAAGGGAAAAAAATATAAAGGGGGGCCGAGACGTGACAATAAACAGATAAAATGTTATTTTAACCAAGAATGTCGCCTTTTTTTTCTGGGCCTTTTTTTGAAAATTCTTCTTTTTTAAAGGAATTTGCCAAAACCCCCAATTTTTACAACTTTAATGGGTAAAAGGAAACGGGAAAAAGGCGGCCGATCAATCGATAAAAAACAAATGAGTTCTTTGCAAATAGCTAATTTTAGACGAACATGGAACTGGCCGAAAGGCCTTGGCAAACAGAAAATCGCCGACCCCCTAACTTCAGGGTTTAACCCCCAAAGCTTCCCCTTCCAAACCCTACTTTTGGGGGTTATTATTTTTTAAAAATATTTTCTATCATTTTATAAGATTTTGTTTTTTCCAAAAAATTTTGACCTGAGAACGGCTTTGGGGGGGGCCCCCACCCTTTTGGGTTTAAATACCATGCATATTTGGATAGAATTAAATATCAAAAACAAAATTGTTTAATTGAATACTTTAAATTTTCCCCAAGAAAAAACGGCCCCTTTTTTTTAAAGATCAAGATGGTTTCCGGGGAAGACAAAAAAGGGTTTTCCACACAATACCCGCAAAAGAAAATGAGTCAAAATAAGAAATATTCCACAATTAACCCAAAACAACATACTCAACTAGAAAAAAATTTTTCACTATCACAAAATTTACTAAATAAAATTATCACTTTTAACCCCTTTAACCCCTTTTTTCCGCGGGGACCCCTGAAACTGCCCTTCTAGTTGAAATATTCTAAAAAAAAAAATTATTTTTTTTTTTATCAAAAGAAAATTATTTTTCTGAGTTTTGGGGCCAAAACAGATTTTTGCCATCAATATTTAAGAGAATGGGGGTAAAATTAGAAAATGAGCCGCCGATGGCAAAAGCGGCGAATCCCCTCACTCGGAAACATTTGCTTACTTCCCCTTCGAGATTTCTTGTTTTTTTTACATTTTCTTTTTTTCGAATTTGGGCCTTTTGAACCAAGGTAAGGGAATATATATATATACATTCGTTGATGCAAACAAAAAGCATAAAATTGTATTTTATATTGTTTTCAAACCTTTTTTAAAAAACCAACAATACAAAAAAAAATTTTTTACTATTGTTCTATAAATATATACAAAGACAAAAAACCGGGCACGCTCATAAAATTTTGACTTTTGGGGAAATCGAAACATTTTTCCACAGTGGGTTTTAATTTTCACACATAAAACGAGGGTTCCCCTTTTGTGGGTGTTTTTTGTATATGCACAGACAAAAAATCCTTCAGTTTTTTTAAAAAGTAGAAAAAATTTTGTTTGTAGTTATCCTAGGTTCAGGGGCTCCCGGGGTCATTCCTTCCTTCCTTCCCTCCCCATTCCTTTCATTCTTCCTTCCACCTACCTTCCTTCCTTTTCCCCCTACCTC
>WNWK01054282.1:0-11605 GCA_009830355.1 Cherax destructor
AGATGTACTTTAGCTAGGTCAACGATCTACGATACACCACTATGATGCTGTTTAGGTGAGTGTAGGTCATGATGATTTAGCGGTCTGTACTCTATCTCTTCTCCTGAGTGATCACTTGTTTAACTACCCATACAGTCCACTTAAATTTAACCTTATATAACTATAATAAATGATCTTCTCAGATTTATTGATACTGGTCCAGAGTGCAGTGGGAATACGAGAATATTGAAGGTACCCCTCGGTGCGGCCAGGAGCGGGTAAAGTTCTCACATACCTTAAAGGGAATGACTGCGGTAAAGTTATACGAGTCTGTCATCTCCCTGGGAGTTTGTTTATTGCTAGTGGCGGTGTCCCAGATAGACTTATCTCTCACAATTCCCCACACCCCCAGGAAATTGTCCACATAGAATTGTTTACTCATTATTTCACTCAGTGGACCACCTGTACGTTTAAGGTGCGCATTTATCGTCGCCTGAAGTAAGAACGGACTAGAAGTAGCCCCAAATAAGACACTTCTGAATCTGAAAGTTTTCAGCGGACTAAGTGGTTGCTAGGATCCTCTGGCCACAGAAATCTTGTGTAATCCCGATCCGTCTCTTGCAATCCCACTCTCAGGAAAGCTTTACTTATATCTGCCGTAAAGGCATAATTATTAACTCTGAAATTCAACAACACATCTCCCAATTTCTCCGTCAGCAACGGACCTGTCATTAAACAATCATTCAAACTAGGTACATTTTTATTACCCTGGCACTACAATTAAACACGATCCTCAAAGGAGTGGTTTTCGAATCCTTCTTCACTCCGTGATGAGGTAAGTAGTGGCCATAAATATTGGCTTGCTCAGGGGTACCTCCTCTATGAACTGATTATTTAACTGTTCATTAATGATCCCATTATAAGCAGTCAGCAATTCTGGTGTCTTACTCAATTCGTGGAGCTGGGCCTTTAACTGACCATACGCCATCCGGTAATTAGTGGGTAGTTCCGGATGGTTTAGCTTCCATGGGAGTCGCCCCAGTATTGTCCAGACTCAAATTTAACATCCTTCAGGTATTGTTCCTGAGTGAAGGAATCATCTGGACTTTCTTCATTTACATTAATCCCCACTGTCCAGTTCCACAATTTATGCACTGGTTTAACAGCATCCTCTGTAGAAGAATATTTACACTGGAATGACGTTTCATGAGTAAGGCACACCGTGACTGCATTTATAGCTTCCTCCAGTCATTCATTACTGCGAGGAAGCCTGCCATAAATTACATGGCCTTCACCAATGTTGAGAAGAGTGACACCACCTTTCTTCGTCCATACCCTTCACGAAGGTGGCATAATAGTCACTGCCTATCAAAACACTTACTGGTCCCACCGAGTCATTGCTTACTACGGGGGGTGCCAGTTTCACATTAGTCTCTTGCTTGCCAGCCACATTAACTCCATTAAGTTCAGCCATGGTTATAGGATCAATAACCACTGAGGGTACAAAATAAATAGACCCTTTATTATTCATGGGCTTGCCACCACATTAACTCCATTAAGTTCAGCCATGGTTATAGGATCAATAACCACTGAGGTACAAATTAAATAGACCCTTTATTATTCATGGGCTTGCCAGCCACTTAACTCCATTAAGTTCAGCCATGGTTATAGGATCAATAACCACTGAACGTACAAATTAATAGACCCTTTATTATTCATGGGCTTGCCAGCCACATTAACTCCGTTAAGTTCAGCCATGGTTATAGGATCAATAACCACTGAGGTACAAATTAAATAGACCCTTTATTATTCATGGGCTTGCCAGCCACATTAACTCCATTAAGTTCAGCCATGGTTATAGGATCAATAACCACTGAGGGTACAAATTAAATAGACCCTTTATTATTCATGGGCTTGCCAGCCACACTAACTCCATTAAGTTCAGCCATGGTTATAGGATTAATAACCACTGAGGGTACAAATTAAATAGACCCTTTATTATTCATGGGCTTGCCAGCCACATTAACTCCATTAAGTTCAGCCATGGTTATAGGATCAATAACCGCTGAGGGTACAAATTAAATAGACCTTTTATTATTCATGGGCTTGCCAGCCACACTAACTCCATTAAGTTCAGCCATGGTTATAGGATTAATAACCACTGAGGTACAAATTAAATAGACCTTTATTATTCATGGGCTTGCCAGCCACATTAACTCATTAAGTTCAGCCATGGTTATAGGATCAATAACCGCTGAGGTACAAATTAAATAGACCTTTTATTATTCATGGGCTTGCCAGCACACTAACTCCATTAAGTTCAGCCATGGTTATAGGATTAATAACCACTGACGTCACAAATTAAATAAATTGTTTATAAAGGTGATTCTCACCCCTTACTCTTGCACAAATCGTAGCCACGCCTGTGCTGCAATTAATTGGACTAATTGCTGTCCACCACACAATTAATTAACTGTGTACTCTATACTCACTTCCTATGATCAGTCACTTATTTATTAATTAATTAATTCAATAGTGATTAATTCACTAATCACATCCGGTTCAGGACGGACCAACGGGCGCTGTGGGGTGAGAGATAAGTCTATCTGGGACACCGCCACTAGCAATAAACAAACTCCCAGGGAGATGACAGACTCGTATAATTTTACCGCAGTCATTCCCTTTAAGGTATGTGAGAACTTTACCCGCTCCTGGCCACACCGAGGGTGTAGAAACTTGTTTGTACTGCCCCCTTGTAAGCTGCACTCTGGGCAAGCACTGTTGACACCGACACTCTGAGACACTTCTCTCAGACTTACAAGTGGCTATGGTACAAATTTCTAGCTGATTGCAGTAAGGGGAACCACACTGCCTACACAATACTAGAAGGGAGATTACTTACTTGAAAGAAAAAGGGTGGTATGTGTCCTGGTCTTCCTTATATATAACCCCTCCTAACACCATGTGCAGTGGAGAAACTTTGTCTGCAAAAGATGGGGTGATTAGTGTCCTGCCTGCACCTCAGAGTTCCCTGGTTACTAGGATATCCCTTGAGTGATATATGCAGTAAGTAACACTAGCTTCCAGACTTGAACTTAGGAGACGACGCTGTTACATACCAACACAAGTCGTCCGTCCGCCTAAGACCCACAGATAACTCACTAACGTTTCCCAGAAAACTGGCCAGATACTGAGAGAAGAAAGCCTAGTCTTACTGTGACAGGGTCTGGATGGAGGGAGATGTCCACGGTACTTCGGGATCTCCTCCGTGGCCCCAGGACAGATGTTGGGTCACGTGGGGGTGTGCTGCCTAATCTCAGCACGACTTGTCCCTGTGGGGTCTGCACTGGTAAGAAAGAACTGGTGCCCTTTCCCGCTAAATTCAAGTGTAGCGCTGCCAGTTCTCGTTAGCTAACATAATCTAATGCCTGTCTATTCAGGTCTATAACTACCTATATTAGGGTGCTAGAGCTACACTATTAATACCTAACGTTGCCTTAATAATCCTACTATTAGTCTCTAGCTGTACAAACTTGCCTAGGTGTTCCTAGGTGGATAAATCTATCAATTAAATATATACACAATAGTCACCGTCATCAGCTGGAGTGTGCGTATGTTTTGTTGGGTGTGTGGGTTTATAAACTCCGAGGGCCGATCCTCGGTGTGTAAGGCTCCTGACGGCTCCCTTACCCTGTGGAACCTTTAGTGACTAAAAAAGTTTCCACAGAGGGGGTACCTTCAATATCCTCGTTATCCCACTGCACTCTGGACCAGTATAAATAAATCTGAGAAGATCATGTATTATAACTATGTTACGTTAAATTTAAGTGGACTGTATTGGTTATTGAACAACTGATCACACGGAGAAGAGATAGTGAACAGACAGTTAACTTATTATGACCAACACTCACCTAATTAACAGCATCATAACGGTGTATCGTAGATCGCTGACCTAGCTAAAGTACATCTACTGTGCGTAACAATATCATTGGCCAATAACAAAGTAAACAGCAGTGTACTTAGCTTTAGATGAGGGAGTCGTTCCGTTGTTGACGTCCTCCTGCGATCTGATTCGATCGCGATGGTATTAGCTGTCTCGTCGAGTCAAAAGGTTAATTTCCGTACACTCTTATACGCCCACGAGACCGGCGTTCGTTAACATGTGGTTGGTCGGGTAGCGAATCAGATCCTCGCACTAATCCGACCATTTGTACTGTTTATACGTATAACTTTACATATTACGTGTATCCTGGCTTAATGCCCCACTAGTTTATACACATTCACAGTCTCGATACTTGAATTTCGAGTAGATAACTTGCGATATGTTAGTTCATTTCAATCACATCAATATGGCGGTCGGGGCATGGCGTACCCAAGCCAGACTCACCCAGTACAATCAACCCTGATTATTTACAACTCGGTTTCACTATTTTCACCATTTCCCAAAGTTCATCGAATATATTTCAGTCTCTTCTAAGATGAACTCCCCAACATCAGGGTTACGACTTTATCCTGCCGTATGGTCACTTCACTCAGTTCAAATAGGCCTATGACCGCGTCACTCGCCGGTGGCACCTTATTTCACAATTATTGTCCGATTACTGGACCTCCTGGACCGATTGTCCCACTCGATATTCCCCCCGTCACTGGATATTCCTCCACATTACGAAAGGCGGTAATTAAATCCAATTAGGTGGCCGGAATCTCCAAATTTGACTCGCCATCATCACCTGAAATCGGGTCGCTAGGCTCGCTCTTCACTCTCTGCCTATTCCCCTCTCTGCCCAGCTGCCCAGGCATCTCGCGCATGCGTGTGAATTCGTTGGTTCCTTTCAGTTAATGTTAAGCCACCAGCAACACATGAATGATATCTATTCATATTGGAAAGTTTATCAATTACAACTTTCGGAAAATACCAATATTTTCCACACAAGTTTTCCATCCCTTAGCAATTTAATCTCCTCTCCATAGATTTCTCCTTGTACTCTCTGTACCCAGTATTTCAGGGGATGAGGAAAATCATACGGGATATTCATCTTGTTTATGAAGTTAAACACCAACTTCGTGACATTAATCAATTTTGGGAAGGATGAGTATTTATTTATATCAATGGCTAAGGAGGGACCGAGGACTGGAGCCGTGTTCACAGTAATTTCCACCGGAGCAATATGCGCCTTTTGAACAGGCCAGTTACTTTTATTCACCAACCAACTGGGTCCCTTAAACCAGGATAAAGTCTCCACAAATTTTACATAAGTCAACCCACGAGACAAGAAATCAGCTGGGTTCTCCGCTCCGGGAATATGGTTAAAAGTTAACTTATGTTGACCCAAACTGTCATATTTCTCTTGCATCTGGTTAATCTCGGCGACTCTATTTTGCACGAATATAATCTTGCTGGTTCCGTTGCGGATCCACTGCAAGGATACCTCATTATCAGACCAAATTATGGTGTCGCTAATATTTATCTCCGGCAATTTACTCCGTAAATAATCAGCTAATTTGACACCCACATAAATGGCGGTTAATTCCAACTGAGGTAACGTACGTAATTTAATTGGAGCCACTTTAGTTTTAGACATGACAAGAGAAATATCTTTATCACATTGAAGATAAGCGACTGCTCCATACGCTAATTTAGAAGCATCGCAAAAAATGTGGAGTGTATTTTCCACTCCAGAGCGGGCTACACACCCGGGAACTCTAACATTGGAACTTTCTCATAATCACCAATTAATTCTTCCCACCTGTTAACGAATTCCTCAGGTAGGGTTTCATCCCAAGCACACTTCTGCTTCCACGCCTCTTGTACCAATAATTTCCCTCGGATTGTAAGAGGCGCCACTAAGCCTAGTGGATCGAAACATTTTGAAACTTCAGCAAGCAGGGTCCTCTTCGTTAATTTCTTGGGCATACTATAATTATTAGGCTTTAACGATATCAAGTCTCTTTCAGTATCCCAAGTCAGTCCCAATACATTCTACACCCAGATACTTCATCTGCCGGGATTATCTTTATTTATTCGGTCCTTTAACCTGGACAGTACTGTTCCCTCCCTGAGCGGCATATTTGCACCTTGCATTATGTCATTAGCCCCTTCATATATCTTCATTAGCTCCTCTTCAGTTGACGTCACCCCCAGGAAATTGTCCACATAGAATTGTTTACTCATTATGTCACTCAGTGGACCGCCTGTACGTTTAAGGTGAGCATTTATCGTCGCCTGAAGTAAGGAACGGAAAGTAGCCCCAAATAAGACACTTCTGAATCTGAAAGTTTTCAGCGGACTAGCGGTTGCTAGGATCCTCTGGCCACAGAAATCTTGTGTAATCCCGATCCGTCTCTTGCAATCCCACTCTCAGGAAAGCTTTACTTATGTCTGCCGTAAGGCATAACTATTAACTCTGAAATTCAATAACACATCTCCCAATTTCTCCGTCAGCGACGGACCTGTCGATTAAACAATCATTCAAACTAGGTACATTTTTATTACCCTGGCACTACAATTAAACACGATCCTCAAAGGAGTGGTTTTGGAATCCTTCTTCACTCCGTGATGAGGTAAGTAGTGGCCATAAATATTGACTTGCTCAGAGTACCTCCTCTATGAACTGATTATTTAACTGTTCTTTAAATTTGTATTATAAGCAGTAAAGCAATTCTGGTGTCTTACTCAATTCGTGGAGCTGGGCCTTTAACTGACCATACGCCATCCGGTAATTAGTGGGTAGTTCCGGATGGTTTAGCTTCCATGGGAGTCGCACCCAGTATTGTCCAGACTCAAATTTAACATCCTTCAGGTATTGTTCCTGAGTGAAGGAATCATCTGGACTTTCTTCATTTACATTAATCCCGATACTGTCCAGTTCCCATAATTTATCCCTGGTTCAACAGCATTCTTTATTGAAGAATATGTACCTGGGGGCGTTTCGTGAGTAAGGCACACCGTGACTGCATTTATGGCTTCCTCCAGTCATTCATTACTGCGAGGAAGCCGGCCATAATGACATGGCCTGCACCTGTGTTGAGAAGAGTGACTCCGCACCTCTTCGTCATACCCTTCACAAAGGCTGCATAATAGTCGCTGCCTATTAATACTCCTATTGGCCCCACCGAGTCATTATTGACCACAGATGGTGCCAGTTTCACATATTCTGTGAGAGTCTCTGCTTGGTGGCATTAAGACCCACAGTGGGCCTTCTCCGGTAGTCTATCCACGACTACTGCATTAACTTGGTCTTCTCTTGCCCAGACCGACGTTTATATAAACCGTGTCATATGACTGGGCCCTTTATCTGAGAGAAAACCCGACAATTTTAATGTGGTAGGATCCCCTTTCGTACTTTCATCCCATTAAGGCAACTGCGCTTTATGAAAGTACGTTGTGATCCCTGATCTAACAATGCTGTTACAGTCTTGGATTTACGCCATTTATCTTTAACTGTCATGTCCAACACAGGTAGGGCTACTTCAGCTAAACCATTACGAACGTTAGCTGCAAGTTTACGTGCGCCACTGTAGTGTCGGGGTGATTATCCTTATCGTTACTAGGATTACACCCGCTCTTACACATCACGATGTGGTGCCTGCCATTATTGCATTGGTGACAAGTATTCAGTTTGGTCTGGCAATCCCTCACATTATGACTTTCCAAGACATCGAATACACCGGTTTTAGCTCATCCAATCTCCTCACTTTCGCATCCCAAGAATTATAGGTAACGCAGAGTTTAGAGAGATGGGTTTCATTACAGAAGAGACAATCTCTCTTCTCTTGGCTCGACAGCTTACCCCGGGTTACCCTTATTGGGGGTTTATTCTTTCTGTCTTGTTGTGACGAACCACTATTACTGGTCCCTGTCACTTGATATGTGCCAACATAACCCCTTTTAGTGGTTGGGTTGTAACTATTACTATTGGGATAATTTTTCCCTTTGTGGAACTTAGTTGATGACTCAACGTCACTATGACCAGTATTCTTAAAAATAGTGGGCTGGTTGGTTGCAACTGAACAATTAATTCTTGCAAACCCGTCCTTATCTCTCCCAACCCGAAGTAAGCCTTGTGGTACTTGTTAGATAACCACTCTATCGTCTTATGGTTCAATTTAGCTCGTACTACCGGACAAACAACCAACTTGCATTCTCAAATTGTGTTTGTTACTCAAAATCTGGAGAGTGCTCTCTAGTTTGATCCGAAACTGTTGCAACTCTTTGTAGTTGTGCCCTGGCGGTTTCAAATTAACCACTGCCAGTACTAAATCCACTGTATGCTGTTCCGAGTTACCATAAGTACCCTCTAGCAGACGAACAGCTTCTCTATAAGAGTCGTTTACATTCGGGAAAGCCTGAATGAGAATGAGGGCATCTCCCTCAATTGTCCCTTTAAATAAATCAACGGCAACACTTTCCAGATCCTTCCGATCGTGCACCATTGCCTTGAAAATTGACCAAAAATTCCTCCCAGCTGTCTCCCGGCTGGAACGACAACAATTGTACTTCCGGGAGTCTGGGGAGGGACACTTTATTTGCCGCGGGAGGTTGGCCCACCACGTCACTCATACTCCTTAACCTACCTAGTACCCTAACTTTACAGGCACACATGGCTTCTTCCAATTCACTATATTGTCGTAACAGTGTATCTCGTTCCTCACTGCTCGCACAATCATCCAGTAACTCAACTTCATAGATTTTGAACCACTTCACGTACGACGCGTACCTGAGTTCTAGTAACTCAAAATTTGTTTCTAAGTCAAGAAGACTCGTCGACGGCTCGTTCACTAAGTTCAAACACGTATTGTGTGTCTTTGTTACATGTCCCTTGCGAGCTTGCAACGACGCTTTCTTGGCTTTAATATCCATGGTTTTGCTACCCGGCATGGGAACTCCACCAGGTTCAGTTATGGTTGTAGAATTAATAACCACTGACGTCACAAATTAAATAAATTGTTTATAAAGGTGATTCTCACACCTTACTCTCGCACAAATCGTAGCCACGCCTGTGCTAGCAATTAATTGGACTAATTACTGTCCACCACACAATTAATTAACTGTGTACTCTATACTCACTTCCTATGATCAGTCACTTATTTATTAATTAATTAATTCAATAATGATTAATTCACTAATCACATCCGGTTCAGGACGGACCAACGGGCGCTGTGGGGAATTGAGAGATAAGTCTATCTGGGACACCGCCACTAGCAATAAACAAACTCCGAGGAGATGACAGACTCGTATAATTTTACCGCAGTCATTCCCTTTAAGGAGTGAGAACTTTACCGCTCCTGGCCACACCGAGGGGTACCTTCAATATCCTCGTTATCCCACTGCACTCTGACCAGTATAAATAAATCTGAGAAGATCATATATTATAGTTATATCATATTTAAATTTAAGTGGACTGTATGGGTTGTTAAACAACTGATCACTCAGGAGAAGAGATAGAGTACAGACAGCTAAATTATCATGACCTACACTCACCTAATTAACAGCATCATAGCGGTGTATCGTAGATCGTTGACCTAGCTAAAGTACATCTACTGTGCGTAACAATATCATTGGCCAAACAAAGACACAGTATGGTACTTAGCTTTAGATGAGGAGTCATTCCGTTGTTGGCTCCTCCTGCGATCTGATTCGATCGCGATGGTGTAACTGTCTCGTCGAGTCAAGGAAGGTTAATTTCCGTGCACTCTCATACGCCCACGAGAACGAGCGTTAGTTAACATGTGGTTGGTCGGGGTAGCGAATCAGATCCTCGCACTAATCCGACCGTTTGTACTGTTTATACGTATAACTTTACATATTACGTGTATCTTGGCTTGATGCCCCACTAGTTTATACACATTCACAGTCTCGATACTTGAATTTCGAGTAGATAACTTGCGATATGTTAGTTCATTTCAATCACATCCAATATGGCGGTCGGGGTATGGCGTACCCAAGCCAGATTCGCTCGATGCAATCAACCCCTGATTATTTACAACTCGGTTTCACTATATTCCATTTCCCACAGTTCATCGAATATATTACAGTCTCTTCTAAGATGAACTCCCCAACATCAGGGTACGACTTTATCCTGCCGTATGGTCACTTCACTGAGTTCAAATAGGCCTTTGACCGCGTCACTCGCCGGCGGCACACCTTATTTCACAATTTTTGTCCGATTACTGGACTTCCTGGACCGATTGTCCCACTTTATATTCACCGCGCCACTGGATATTTCTCCACATTACGAAAGGAGGTAATTAAATCCGATTTGGTGGGCGGAATCTCCAAATTTGACTCGCCATCATCACCTGAAATCGGGTCGGTAGGCTCTCAGTTCACTCTCTCCCTATTCCCCTCTATACCGCCTCCCTGCCCAGCTGACTGCCCACTTCACGAGGCATCTCGCGCATGTGTGTGAATTCGTTGGTTCCTTTCAGTTAATGTTAAACCAACAGCAACACAGCAATGATATCTATTCATATTGGAAAGTTTATCAATTACAACTTTCGGAAAATACCAATATTTTCCACAGTTATGTTCCCTCATTGACTTCACATGCACAACACTTTTCTTGGTTCTAGCACTTTCCAACACCAGCTGCAGATATTCACACACCAGCCTGTTGATGATAATCCTGGTAGCAGTTCTTGATTGGACGATATTGTGCCAAAACCCCAGAACAGGATGCCCACATCCTCTCTCTGGCAGAGGTGCCAGATAATATATATATATATATATATATATATATATATATATATATATATATATATATATATATATATATATATATATATATATATATTGTCCATTGTATTCATGTTCATGTTTGTGTTTTCTAAAAATGTATTCTGTCTATCAATAAAGCATTTATATGTATATATGTGTGCATATAGGATGGGGTGGTAGGAGAAGTGGAATATTCAAATGGCTTCGGAAGAAATCCAAATATTCTTCCTTGAATCCTTTTATCCACTTCTCCGAGGCTATGGGTCCTACAATTTGCACGATGGACCCCATATATATATATATATATATATATATATATATATATATATATATATATATATATATATATATATATATATATATATATATATATATAATACATGTATATATATATAGATTTATATATATATATATATATATATATATATATATATATATATATATATATATATATATATATATATTATTTTTATGTATTTCTAACATTCTCTGCAATTACTAGAAACCCGTACTTTCTCTTATCACAGATATATTAGACTCCTGGCAAGCAGAAGGAGTCAATATTATCAGCTCGGCCTCTTTGGCGACGGCTTATGCTACACTTCCCAGAGCTTCTCACCTCTACAGTAAAGCTACAGACTATGAGGTAAGAGAGAGAGAGAGAGAGAGAGAGAGAGAGAGAGAGAGAGAGAGAGAGAGAGAGAGATTGAGAGTGAGAGAGTTCTTTGATGTTGGGGACATGGAAGAGTTGGAGCTCAGGGGGTTGGACACTCTGGCCTCAATACATGATGACAATAGAATATTCACATATGTCCGCCCTACATACGACCCGTTTCCTGCGTTTAGTAACAAGATAATATTGTTACAAGGTTAAATTATTGCATATGGAACTGAAATAATGACTAATTT